>JABUQX010062323.1:10000-27500 GCA_015478945.1 Trachelipus rathkii | reverse complement strand
ACTAATCCTCAAGTAATATATAAGAATTAACTCTATAAAATGTTTTAATAGAGTATAATGAATATAAATTAAATATTTTTATTATACATCAATATATATTAAATATAATAGAATTAATATCTAATTAAATAATCTTACTAGATAGCTATCAATGACATAGGACAGAAGACCTTTCGCATGTCATCATATTAGTATTAAGCTGGAATGAAATGGAAACTATTTTTCTATTTACTTTTCGTCGCTAAGCAAATTTTGTGAATGAATTTAGCTCCTTTTTATCAAATTTAATTGTTCGTTTCCTGTTAATTTAGTTACTTTTCAATTAGTAAACCTTTGGTTTAATTAAATAATTAAAATAAAATAATAATTAATTATAAATTTAAATAATAATATAATATATAGTATAATAATAATAATAATATATAATAATTAATAATTAGAATAATAATAAATAATTAATATATATAAATTATTAATAATATATAGATATGATATATATATAAATAATAATTAGTATATTAATATTAATTAAATATAGTAAATAATATAATTATTAATTATATATAATATAATTATATAATTATAATTATTAATATAAATAATTAATATATAATTAATATATTATAATATAATTAATTTATAATTATTATATAATAAATATATATAATAATTAAGAACTAATAATTAAATATATATATAATAATAATATGATAATATATAAAATTAATATTAATATGATATAAATTAATAATATAATAATATATAATTAATAATTTATATATATAATTAATTATATAGGATAGTAGGTGTATGATATATTATATAAAAAATAATAATATTATTATTATTATATTTATTTATATATTATTATTATTGTATTATTAACCTATTATTATTAATAATATATATTATTATTATGATTATTATTTGATTATAATTATAAATTATTATTATTATTATTATTATTATTATTATTATTATTTAATTAATTATTAATTATTAATGTAAATTTAAAAGTAATATATGTTAGATTATATTGTTATTGATTTTGTTGTTGTTATATAGTTTTGTTATGTTAGTTGTTGTTGTGGGTGGTTGTTGGTGTTGTTTGAGAGTTGTTTGTATGTTATTTAAGATTATTAGTATTATTTGTAGATACTCATATATAATATGATTGACAATTTGTGTTTTAGTTCTGAGAGAACTTTTATCTCAATATACAGACGATCATTCCTATGATCTACTTAACCAGTGTCATAGTCTTCCATATTGCTCTGTACAGAATAGGTGACAATTGAGCAATTATCTCATCACATATAATTTTATTAATTTGCTACAGCTTAAAATTAACGGTCAATAATATATGGAATCACTCTTATATTATTAATAAATTATTTTATATCAGATCATGTCCAACGCTACCAAATCTGTAAAACTCTGTCAGGTATCAAGAGATTAGCGTCGAGCTAACTATCTCAATATTAATTATAGTAATATGTTTGAGAGGTACGTTATACGATTCCAACTCCACAATCATGTGGCGTCTCCAAAATTATACGTAAAGATATTCCTAATCTATTGTCAACAGCCACTCATTCGTGTATTACTATGTCGCTAAGAGAGAGACCCAACATAATTATAGAAAACGAAAAATATATAGGAAGTATGTATGCACACATAAAAATATAAGAGCAAGTAAGGTTTATCATTCTCGAGTAATAATTGATTTCTATGCGTATATACAAAAACTTTGAGGGAACTTACACGAGGTAGTATTATATTTTGTTTGTGTTGCATTTTATTATCTTTGCACTTAGCGTGATAGTCGATGCTTTTATCTAGATAATGGGATAATTGTCACGTATTAAATAGTGATAATGATAGATGAGCAAGAGTTTCAGTCGATGTATATAGCGAAAGGTATTACGATTTTTGATATGAGGTTCTTTTTTAACACTATATAGTAAGTTGACACAATAAGGCTTCAACTTATCTTAAGGACTGTTAAATAGCACGGTGATATAGGACTGGTAATAAGATAAAAGTACAGAAATACTCACTTCAATCTGGGTTCTCCAGAGTGTAGGTTAGGAAAACTCAGTCGAGATACAAGTAAGTGTAACAAAATAAAATTGAACTCAAAAAAAATTTCGTATTTACTTTTGAAAGAAATTAGTGTATTATTGGTTTAAATTTATAGAAACATTGAACTTTGGAAAATGAGTTATCTAATTATCTAGTTATATATTAATTATATGTCTTTAGCCTCCATTTCATTATAAATATATAATTATATAATTTAATATTTAAATTAATTCATTAAGTCTTATCATATTTGGGAAAAATTATATTTTATTATATAAGTTATTTATAATTCTAATAGTAGTGACACATTTTTAACATTTAAATATAATTATTATTGAAGATATTCTATAATATATGAAAAATTATAATAATTGAATTATGTTATGAATATTTAATTTTATATCGAGAAACCCATATAAATATTAATGTATAATATATATACATCTCTCTATTCGTTTACCAATATATATTAATTCATTAAATTAATTATAAATAAAAAAATAAACTCACTTATATTATCAGAGCACATCTCACACTCTAATCAAAATTCTACTCTTCACATTCATCATTCTTCCAATTCTCCGTCATATAACTTACTACTTCACTCATTCAATTACATTAAAATAATATTAATAATATATATAAATAATAATAATAATACAAAGTATGCAATAATATAGACTAAGATAAATTAACAAGTTAATAACAAAATAATACAAATATAATAAATAATAATAATAAATAAAATAATAAATATTAATAATATTTAACACAACAAATTCAAGCCTATATAAAAATGTACAAAATGAGTAAATAAGTGAATTAATTAAATTAATTATTTGTAATGAATAAAAAAATGTAATCTGGACATGATTTTTCAGAATTCTATCGAATAATCAATGCTATATGATTGGCTGGTTAATAATGAACATTTTATTATATATATGAGTATTGCCCTAATAAATTAAAATTCTGTAATACTTACATATATATATTAATTAATTTATTTTTTTTTTTTTATTTTTAAATTTATTTAAAATCTATTTATAGAGTGTTAATTTAACTTTATGGATACACAGATAATCACCTCTACATAAACATGCTAGATAACAATATTAGAAATTGAGCTATCAACTGTGGTCAATCTACGGTGTGGCATGTCTAAACATAGGTTGTGCACTAAAATCGAGTAGTCTAGTGTGAAATAATTTGAAATACACGCTCGATGTACATCACCTAATAATCGCCGGCAATATGGGAGATCTTACTCTATTGAGGTAAGATAAGCATATGAAGAGTAGGTAGTACACCACCTACTTCAGTTGGTTTCCCACGCATGACTAATTGAGGGATGTATCTATTTGTTTGCTTAATATTTCTCAACATTAACACAAAGATAATTTAGGACCACATTAGCAGATTACTTCGTGTGGAAATATGCTCTACTAGTGTCTATATCTCTCCAGATCAAATTGCGAAAAGGTTAGCCTATATTTGTATAAGACAATATTTTCTTAAGCTCTCATGGAAAAGAGCTGAAGGATGTTACAGAATTCAAAATGATCTTGATAAACCTGATATTCACTTGGGTGAGCGGCTTCTAACTATTAATGTAACGTTAATTTTGGTGAATATTTTCTGGGTTATTTTTTACAGACGTCACAACAATGGCTTCGCATAGAGTTCCATTCTATCTTAAGCACCTATAGGTTTTCTGGTAGGAGAGTCAAAAATAAGTTTTTGGAATCTTGTCGATCAATTCTATATGAATGAGGTTGATTTGTGTAGTCATTGAGTCTGTGGACTCATAGATAATTAAGAGATATATTATAGATATAGTGAATTATAAAGCGTAAATTATTTGAAAAGTCATGACTAATCAAGATGTTTTGATAGACAATATAATAAAAAGCTACATAAGATGCTTGGCAAAATAATATAATGAGTAAATTATTTATTACAAGTTAAAGAAGTAATAGTAAATAAATATTATATATATGATGTGGATTAAGGTATAGCTTTAATAAGTTATTTGAGGTTCACAATATATAATAGAGTATATGTCTGCACAAGTTAGTGGGCCTCATTTTTTAAAGAATAAGTATCTTAGATATGCTAAGATGAATAGAGTTGAAGCGTATGAGCAACTAAGGATTGATTTTCTGGTTTGAGGGTAAAGAGTATAGCTATAGAGGAATAGGCTGAAGGAAGGTTGAGGAATTGTTTTCGTAGGGTAAGGAGTGCGATTGTCTCAGAGGGGGACATGATTACAATTGAGAGTTGCTACAACCCATTTATTTACATCTATTGATAATAACGGTAAGACCTAATAAATTCTTCATAAGATTATTAAGTATGCACCGGAGACAGGAGACACAGGAGGGCATATAAAACATAATGAAATTAATTAATAGTAAAAAGACAATGGAACTCATCTAGTTGAAAAATTTAATGAAATAACGCTATTCATTTATCACTAAGGATAAGAGTTGTTAAAAATTATTAGGGAATGGTTATTAATGTCAACAGAGAGTTGATGGAGAGTATGAGGTGAAGTATATAAGTGTGTATATATATATAATAGTAATAATTATAGTAGTATAAATTTAATAAATTATTAAGTTATTTAAAATAAATTAATATATAATAATAATTAATAATATTAAATAATATATATTAATATATTAATAATATAATTATAATGTAATAATATAAATAATATCCATAATAATATATATATTATAATATATATATAATGATTTATTATATAGTATGGGTATGATATGGTTTATATTGAGGGTATATTATTGTATATATATTATATAGTATATATATATATTAATTATTATATATATATATTAGTTATGTATGATAGTCGAATAGGGATAATACGGGAACTGTGCCGATTGATCTAGTACTGTGTGAGATAAGATGCCACGGCCTATTTACAGGCCTCGCCTCGCCTCGCCACTATGATTAATTTATAATATTATAATTATTAATATTAGTAGTTATATTATATATATATATATATTAAATATAGTTAATATATATATTATATATATAAATATATATATTAATATATATTAATGATTAATATATATATATATATATAGTATATTTATAACATAATATATATATATTTAATATATATATATATTATTATATATATATATATATATATTGTATAACCTAAAATTATATATATATATAAATATAATATTAATTATTTAATATATATTTAATTAATATAAATATATATTATATATATAGTATTAATATATATATAGTTTTGTTAAGTATATAGCTATATATATATTATATATATATTATATTATAATATATATAAACAATAATATAATAACATAATTTAAATTAAATTAATAATAATATATATATTAAATTAATTAAATATAATTAATTAATAATAATTATAATATAATTAATTATAATAATAATAAATAATTAAATATAATTATATAATAATATAATATAATAATAATAAATAATTAATAAATCAATAATAATAAATATTAATTATTAATATAAAATAATAATAATTAATAATAATGAGAATCATAATAATAAATTACAATATAATTATATTATAATAAATAAATTGTATATATCATAATAATATATTTAATAAATTAAATCATAATAATAAATAATAGAAATTAAATCATAATTATAAATAACATAATTAAATCAAATAAATATAATTACATTATATTATAATATAATAAATAATTAATTAATTAAATTAAAATTAATAATATAATATAATAATTATAAATAATAAATAATAATATAATTAAATAAGTATAACACAAGTTAAACAATAAATGAAATTTTGAGGATTTTTTATTAGGGTATATAGGTATGGTAAATGTAGTCCTGAACCATGTCAAGGAACAATAACTAATAAACATCTTTCTGCTCACAATAGAAAACACTAGTGAGAGCACATCACACTCATAATATATATATACTATATAGAGTAAATATCATCATATATATTTATAATATAATACTATATTATATAATATATATATATATATATTATATATTATAATATATATATAAGTAGTATATATATATATATATATATATATTTATTATGTATTAGATTAGTAGTTAGTGTATGAAGGTATATTATTATATATATATTATATTGTATATATAATAGGTTTATAATAGTATAGTATAGGTAGTATAGTTTATATTAATTGTTATATTAGGTTTTAATTTATGTGTAATGTGTATGTTGGTAGGATTATGTTTTGGTGGAGGTAGGGGTGTGTGATTAATATATGAGTGTATATGGGAGGGGGTGATATGGAGTGCGAGTGGTTGTTTAGTATTGTGATGATAGGTAATTGTTAGTTGTATATTAGGTATATTATTGTGCCTCAGCATGGCGGTGGAAATATAGGTTGTGCAGGTGTGTTTGCATGTATGACTAAGAAAAACTATAACATTCTACTCAAGGAAATTAAATAAACTATTTATTGATAATATAAGTGAAGATTATTTTTCACATTGTAGAATATGGACTTAAGAATAGAAGTGAAAAAAAGTATTATTTGAATTCTAATATTATTATTGTTAATAACTTCTATATTATATAATTATGTAATGATTATTACTTTCACGTATGCACGTTAAGTGAATTATGAACACTCACTTGATACTTGACATTAGTTATCTCGGATTGAAATAAGAGTGATTTTGCCAATACCTGTCTGTTATTTCTTCCGCAAAAGGAGAACATAATTTATATTATTTTCTCTTTGTTTATATTTATATTCTTATTTGTAGGGGTTTTAGAAGTCCGAACACGAAGGTGAGCATGAGGGGGGGACGTAATCTTCCTCCCGTCGTTCTCTAGGTCACTCCACGGTTTGGTTCAGTAAGTAAATATCACCTCGCACGACTCTAACAAAATTTCGTGTCTTGGTTGATGTGTACCCGAGGGTTATGTCAGTTATAGTTGAAAAATAGAAAAAAATATCATAATAGATTGTAGGCACCTTATTTCGGTATCTCAGTCGGGTGTAAGGCCGCATCTTTGGATAGTATCTAAAAATTCAGGCAAATTTTTTACAAACAATTTTTTAAATTACAGCAATTTTAATTTTTTTAAAAACATGCAGTATATTTATTTTAATTTTTTTGTATTGTATATGAGGTGCAGAGAGATAAAAATGACTCCTGATTTGGATGCACTAATTAATTTATTTTATGGGCAGGAGTGTACCTGTTATAGTGTATTTTTTAGATATTAGCATGCTGGGCCTTATTACGTGGTCTAGACTTTATATATATATATATATAATTTAATATTCTTTTTTTTTCCTTAAGAATTACATGGAAATACTCTAAAAAATTTTAAAAAGAAAATGAAAACTTTCTTATAATAGTAATGGCCTTCAACTAAATACATTTACCAATCGGAACCTTTGGAATCTTATAATATAGTTTCTATACCACACAATACACACTAACACAACCTCAACTATACTATATATATAACACAACTACCTACATATCATAACACATACACTACATACATCTAATATATACTAGCTATACACACATCATATACACATACTCACATACATACACGCATATATAGTATATAGTATATTATTATATATTATAGTAATATATGATATATATATATATTATATTGATATATATATATAGTATTCATGATATAATATAATTATATAATATATATATATATATTTATATATATATTATATAATATATATTATTAGATATATTTTTACAGTAGTGTAGGCTCGGTGAGTTCTGTCTTGCAAGTGTGGATGGCTAGCTTTATGTATTAGGTATGAGTATGATTGTATGTAGTCGTTTTGTTGTACACAGGTGTGAGACTCACTAATTTGGTGATTGTCGGTAACTTACCTTCTCTGAGAATAATTTATCTTAAAGGCTCACATATGAGCGAAAAAATTCACTCTATATTAATAATACGGAGTACTTAAACTAACCTATACAATGAATACCTCTCCCTAATACAGAACTAATTAACATTAATAATAATACGACTAAATAATAGACGTACTAATGACGGTTTAAATAAAAGTACCATAGAACAACTAGTTATAGGTCAATATGACATAATATATTCCCAGTAACTGGAGGTCACTGATGTATAATAATAATAATAGTACAGTAATAATTATATAGAATTTAAATTGAAGCGATACAAAAACGTTAACTTGATACAATTTTGAATATATGATTTTGCTCAATTAGAAATTTTAATTAGAAATATTTTAATTATCTTGCCCTTATTTAATTTTATTATATTTATATTATTTTTTTATTAATATTATATTTATTTATATTTATTATCATAACATCTATCTTTATAGTACAAGCTTTCAACATGAAATTATATACTACTTCGGTCTGTATGTAAAATAAAAGAACTTAGAAAAAGAATTATACATACATGAATAAATATACATAAATAATAATTTTTATCGTATCACATAATAAGTATATAGTATTATTATATTATCTTAATAATATATTATATTAATATATAATATATTAAGTATATATATAGTATTATATATATATATAAATTATTAGTATATAATTTTATTATATATTATATAGATTATATATAATTAATTATATATATATATATATAAGTATATAATATATATATATATATATTATAAAATAGGGAGGATATATATATTATATATATATATTAATATATATATATATATTAATCTAATTTAATATTAATATTATATAATATATTAATTATATATTGATGTATATATATAATATATATATATATAATATATAAATATATTATATATAACATTCAAAAGATATAATTATGTCTACATAATAGTAATAATATAAGGTAAGGCTGATGAATGAAATAGATATTCATATTGTAGGTATAATATATATTATATATATTATTAAATATTAATATGATATATATATATATATATATATACTTATTATATATATTATAATGTATACTATTATTATATATAGAGTTGATAATTAGTAGAGTAGGGGTTATTGCTATATTATGGAGGTTAAAGTAGTGTTGGTATATTAGAGTTAGTGTTATGTGTGTATAGGATTAATAGTGGTGGTTATCTTACCTTTGGTCTATTAATGGAAAGGTGGGATGAGTTCGTTAGGGGTTTGTTAAACTGGTATATAGGTGAGTTAGTATTTGAGTAATGTAGTCGTGGTGTTTGATTATTTGGATGTGATTATAATGATGTTTAGAGTTGGGGTTAGTAGTGATGTATTATAGTTGTAGGTTAAGGAGTGGGTGATATAATTAGTGTGTGGGTTTGGGTGAGTTTTAGGATTTTAGTTTGATATAGTAGCTGAGCATTGATATTGAGGATAGTAGTTTAGAGTTGTGTGTGTATATTATTGTTATGAGTGAGTTTAGAGTGAGTGAGTGAGTGATATTGTATAGTAGTATTAATTATATATATATATATAATATATATATATTATAATAATTATATATATGTATATTATATAAGTATATATAATATATATATTTGTTATTCTATTCATAGCAATAACATTTATTGCAAAGGATATTTATGATAATAAGTGATCGAAATTTTAATAAGAGAAATGCAGTAGTAAAATTTTGTAATATGCAATAGATAAAGTAAAATATAAATAATATGAGACGGGAACAAAATGTCTATAAATATTGTGTTCCAGATGTATAGTTTATGATATAGAGGCTTATCATCTATTCTCGGACAAACGTAATCGTCTTTCGGGTATGCTGTATCTCTATGTGATCTATGCAATCACGAGAATACAATATAGAGTGTTTCTACTATAGAAGGAGATTATAGGATATTCGGTACTCACTAAACACTCTTTTATACGAACATACATTTTCTTTCTCTGATAAGATGATTTAAAATTGTCGTCAATTCTAAGCCTAGTTACAGACAATATAAATACTTTTTCTAATATATGCATCATGCAAACTGATGAGTCTACGCACTTAATAGATACATATATCACACTTATTCTCTTGAATACAAATGACTGTAGTAAGAGGTCTGGAGCATTCTTATAACTGTGCTTCGGTTTTATGAATACAGGTTCTTTGGTAACTTAGAACACCTGACAGCCATTGTTCTACAGGGGATGTATCTAACATTTTTAAGATTGTTTATGAAAATTATTAATTTGATTACACTCTTCCTCTAACACTGGGGGTTGAGTGCATTCAGTGTAGAGGTCTGTCTTTTCTCAGTTGGTTTGGAGGTGAACATATATGAATATATATATATATATATATATTTATATATAGTATGTAGTATATAGTATGATGGGGTGTTTAGCATGTGTGGGTATTGTGGTGGGTTGTGGTGGACGGGTATAGAATATTGATTAGGTTGTGTGGTTCTTGCTGAGTTGTGTGACTGTGGGTTGAGGGGGTTGGTAGGTGATTTTTTTTGAGGTGTGAGTGGTTTGTTTATGGTAGTATTCTGTGTATATTTGAGATGAGGGGGTTGGATAATGTTGGTTTGCGTGGGCTGTTGAGGAGCGATAAGCTGGTTCTACAGGTGGTGAGAGTATGGTGAGTGTGGTGAGTACATCCATGGGTGAGTCCTGGCTCATGCTTGTTTTAGAAATGTACGACAAAAGAAAATTTTAGATTTTAACAATAAATGAGGTTTGCGATTAAAAAAATAAATACTGAAAAAGAAATTGATTGATGTAGTTATGTACTAGTATATATATATATATATATATATATGTTGATGTTTTGAAGAGATATTGTTGTGTCGTGCGCGGTAAGAGAAAGTTAATTGAGTGACTATGGAACTGGTTTGAGTTGTTCTAGATCGGGAAGTATGTATGTGGTTTGGTGTAGTTCGTGTGGTGTTTAGAAAGGTGTTTAAGAATAGGAAGATGGTGAGAGGTTGTGTGAGAGTTTTTGGAGGTGTTGAGGTATCAAGTGGAGAAGGAGTATCGGTGGTACTTGTTGTGTGATATGTGTATAGTGTATGTATTTATGAGTGTGCTGCTCTGATGTTGGAGGAGAGTGAATGTAGTTATGGAGATGTTTGGGTGTTGTGCCGGGAAGGTGTTGATTGTGTTCGCTGCAAGTATTGTACCTTGTGTGGAGAGCTGTTTCTTGGTGTTGGATGTATGTGAGCGTGCACCACCAGATGTTCATCTTCTAGGTTCTGATTGTCCGGTGTGGGTAGTGTCTCTGGTTGCTCCTCGTCTGTCAGCGCTGCTATGTTATGGGTGCTGCTAAGGGTGCTGTGTGTTGGAGTGCAGAAGTATGGATGTAGGAGTGCATGTGAGTTGGGTAGGGGTGTTGATGTTCGTGTGTCTCGAGATGTGTATTCTGTCCGGTTAGTGGTTAGTTAAGAGAGTGGTGGGAAGTAGAAGAGGCGGCCATTCTGTGCATCGTCTGTCCCGCGATTTCCTCCTTTGGCTCAGTTTGGTGTATCGTCTAAATAGTATATAATGATGTATAGATTATTAGTTGTTGTATTATTTATAGTGGTTGTAGGTATATTAGTTATAGTTATGTAGTGGTTATTAGTTGTGGGTGGTAGTTTAGTATTTATATATATATATGTAGTATTTATAGTTATTAGTGAGTATGTTGTAGTTTAAGTAGGTATAGGATTGAGTGGTATGGTTATATTATATATATATATAGCGTATTAGGGTTATAGGTATGATAGTAGGGTGTGTTTGTGGTGTTATTGGGTAGGTATATGGTAGTTTTGGTATTTGTTGTGGATTGTTTCAAGTGTTGTGTTATGAGTGTGTATGCGTTGCTGGGGTACCTTGATGTTAATGTGTATGTTCCGTATTTTGATAAGATTGTGTGAATATATTTTCAGTGAAGGACCTGATTTCTGATCTCCTCCTAAATGAACTACTGGTGGATGGCCTTTATAACTTGTAAATGCTGAGAATTGAGTACTCCTTCTATGGAGGGTGTGTGTTGTTGCTAGCTCAGTTATGATGTTTGTGTTCCTTGATATCTATATTATTATTTGGGTTGGTTGTGCTAGGGTTGCTAGGCTTGCTTTCTATGCTTCATCTAATTATTCTATCTATCTATTCTATCTATCTATCGGGCAGTCTTTCTTATGTGCTATGTGATCTGGATTTCTAGTTTGGGACTATATTATTCGTATTCGCTATGCGTATCTTACAGAAGTTTTATTGTTCAGTGCGAAATTGTTTAGGCTCTTATCTTGGAGTATTATATTGTATGTATTTTTGTTTTGGTTGTCCAAGAGAGTTTCTATGCTTGATTTTTGTGCTATGTGGAGAGGGTAAGGAGATTTTTGTAGTTTTGCGGTCATAGGATGTGGAAGATGTTCTATGTTAAGAAGTTACGTGGTTGTGTCCGTGTTCTCAGATTATGTATTATGGCGTGATGAGGTTGGTGATGAGTTTCTATGTGATTTGAGAGAGGTTATGGTGTAGACCTTTGTGAAGTTGATTTTAAATTGAATATTGGTGCTAAGTTGTGGTTTAAAATGTATTGGTGGTTTATTTTGTGGATGGTGTTCTGGAATTAAAAATTGATGTGCATTTTGACCACATATTAGCCCATAATATAATATATTATATATATATATATATTATATATTAATATATATATTTATATATTATTAGTGGATTAGTTGAGTGGATATTAATGAGAGTTTGAGTTTTTATTGTATATAGTGGGTTTAGTAGTGGGGGTGTGGTTGTTTTATATTATTTGTTTTTTTTTTGGGGGTTGATTTTATATAAGTATATTACTTTCATTTCTGGTATTGATAGGGTTATATATATATGGTGAGGTGTGTGAGGTGAGGTTGTTGGTGTGTGGGTGGCTAGGGTGGGTGGGTGTTTGGTGTGTTGTGGTGGTGTGTGGTAGGATCGGTAAGTATATTTTGTAATATCTTTTCTCATTCGACTGAGAAATTAAAAGTTTTTCGATTAGAATAGGACATTAAAATTTAAACAGTATATTTCATCTTCACGTTTTTTTCTTATATACGACTCCTTATGAAACTTTAGACAAAACTTTTCGATTTTTCTTTGAAGAATAGAAATGAATTTATGTTTTTTCACATTAAAGATTCCATAAAATGTAAAATAAAATCTTATTATGTATTATTTGAAGCCAAATTCCAGACCATCACTCACATACCTTTATCACACCTACTCACACATAACTATTATATATATTCTATTCTTTATATTATTATATATATATCTATATATATCTTATATTCTTTCGTTGTCTGTTTGTGTTTTGTTTTGGTATTGTAGTATATTCCTCTATAACATTTGAATATGTTTGTGTGTGATGTTGTGTTTATGGAGCGGCTAATTGAGGGAGGAGTTGATTTTGAGTGTGAGGTGTGTGTGAGTGTGGGTTGTGTGGTATTGTAGGGTGTGAGTGTGTGGTAGGGTGTGGTTATGTTCTTTGGGTTTAGTATTGTTATGTGATGTTGATAGTTATTGGTTGTTTTTATTAGGTATTGTTGGGTATGAGATAGGGTTTTTGTAATATTAGTGTCAGTTGTAGTAGTGAGTTGTGAGGGGTGTGGTTTAGGAGGTGGTATGGATTGAGTGGGGGATTAGGTTTTTTGGTAGGGTGTGTTGTGAGGTAGTTGTGTTGTTATAGTGGGTTATTAGGTAGTGAGTTATGTGTATTGGTTGGTGATTGGGGTGGGGTTTGTTGTTATTTTTGGTGGTGGGTTGGAGTTATATGTGTTAGTTGATTGTTGTATTAGGTTAGTGTATGGGTTTGGGTTGGTGTTTAGTTTAGGAGGTTATTTTATGATAGATGTATGGGTTGCATGTATAATTTCAGTGTTAGTTATGTGTGAGTGAGTTTTGTTGATTTTTGATTAGTGATGGTTAGTTGGTGTATATATAGTATATATATATTAGTATGTTATATATATAGGTTGATTGGAGGGTGTATGTGGGGTGAGGGATAGGGTGTATTTGATTGGTTGGGGGATGAGTGTGTAGGTTGGGGGGTGGTGGTATGGGAGAGGGTTAGGTTTTTTTCCATCTCCTTCCTGGTGTATGCAGGCCTGCAATTAAGTGGTTTGTGTAGAGAGACTTTATATCGTGGAGTGTATGTGTTATATGGTGTTGTGGTGTGGTTAGGTGGTGGGTTGTTGTGTTGTGTTGTGGGGTGAGGGGTAGAGTGTTGGTGTTTATTGGTGATGTTATTGTTAGTTATAGGTGAGAGTAGGGGAGTGTTAGGTTGTGTTGTTTGTATGTGTTTTGTGAGTTGGTGATGTTTGTTAGGTTTGGGTGGTAGTTTGGTTGTAGGTGTTGGGTATGAGTGATAGGTAGTATTTAGGTGTTTGGTGTGTGGGGTGTGGTTATGGAGTGAGTGGGTAGTTGTAGTAGTGAGTTATTATTATTGTTATATCATTAGGAGTATAGGTTTTGTCTGGGGAGGTGGGGTTCAGTGGATAGTATTTGTGTGGTGAGGAGATGTGGGGAGGGGTGTGAGTGTTTAGGAGTGGTGTGGTGTTGGGGTGTTTAGGGGGTGATTAATATTGATGATGAGGTGAGTTGGTATGGGTTTGTAAGGTTTGGTGTTATAGGGATTAGAGAGGTTTGTATGTGTTTTGTTATTTAGTATATATATATATTTTAATTATATACTATTATTATATATAATATATATTATATATATATATATATATACTATATATATAGTATAATATATATAATATATATATATATAATAAATATATATAGTGAGGGGGGTTGTTTAGTAATTATTGGTGGTAGTGTGGGGGTGTGAGTGTTAGATGTGTTGTGCGGTGGTTTGGGTTTGTAGTTGGTGGGGGTAGTAGGGGGTATAGGAGTGTATTGTGTGTGATAGGGGTGTGGTTGTGTGTTTGAGGGTTGAGCGGTGAGTGATGATGTATATGTGATGTGGGTATTGGGGTAGGTGGGTAGTTGTGGTTTGGTAGGGTGAGTGGAGTTGGTGGGTATTGGTTGTGTTTTTGTTGTGGTTTTGTGTGTTTGGTGAGGTGGTATTTAGTGAGTTAGCATATTATTTCTATATATAGCTGGTGGTAAGTAGAGTGTATTTAGGGAGGGGAGAGAGTTGTGGATTAATGGTGTTATAGTATGGGTGATAGTGTTATAGTGAGGGGTGGTATTTTAGTGTGGTGAGTATAGTTGTATGTGTTGTAGTGTGGTTGTGTTGCTTAGTTTGTATGGGATGGGTATAAGTGTGTTAGTTGAGTAGTGGTTCATGAGTTGTGTGTTGTTTATTGGGGGTAGGGTATTTGAGGTGTGTGTGAGTAGGTAGAGGAGAGGATGTAGGTCTAGAGTTATTATGTGAGTTTGGTTTGGAGTTGTAGTTGTTTTGTGGGGTTTTTTGGTTGGGGGGTTGGTGTGTTGTTTTTTATGTTTAGTATGGGGTAGGGTTTGGGGTGAGTGTGATGATGTATATGTTGGGTGAGAGTGTATTTAATTTATGTATTGTAATGTATAGGTAAATGAGTTTGGTGTTAGTTTTGGGGGGGTTGGTAGTGTTAGGGTGAGGTGAGTATTTTAGTGGGTTATATGTGGTTTGTTGTGGTGATTGTATAGTGGGTTGTTTGGTGGGTTGTATTTATAGTGTGTGTTATTTAGTGGAGTTGATAATATGGTTTTGGGTGTTGTAGGGTTGGTTATTGTGGGTAGGTGTTGTGGTGAGGGTAGTAGGGAGGTGTGTTTTGAGTTCTGAGGTTGTGTGGCGTTGGGTAGGATATAGCACTATTGAGGTTGGTGTGTGTCGCTCGAGTAGGTGTTTATAGTGTGGTTAGTTATTTTGAGAGTATATTTGGGGGTTTTGATAGATAGTGTGTATGTTGGTATTTGTGTTAGGGTTGGTGGTATTGTTGTTTTGAGTGATGTTGAGGTTTTAGGGTGTGGTGGGGTTGGTTTGTTAGTTGAGGGGGAGTCGTGATAGGGTGTGTTGGGTTAGTGGATATGTAGTAGTTAGTTGGAGAAGGTATCTTGAGTGGTTGGTGTTTGAGGTTTTGTGTGTTGTAGAGTTGGGAAAGTATGAGGGGAGTAGATGTTGGTTTTTTGGTTTGGTGTTGTGTGGGTATGTGTAGTAATTTGTGTGTAGTTTGGGTAGTGTTGGTATGTTGTGGTGGTTTGTTGTGGGGGATTATGTGGGTTAGTGTAGTGTGAGTGTGGGGGGTTGTGTTTTAAGGTTTTTTGGTATGTGTGTAGTGTGTATGTATGGGTTGGGGTTGTTGTATCGGTGTGGTTAGTTATGGGTGGGTGTGGTGTTTTATGTTGTGATTGTGAGGAGGAAGAGGAGTAGTTGTGAGAGAGGTGGGTTGGGATAGTGTTTTGTGAGTTGGTGTGTGGCGTAGGGGGAGAGGATGAGTGATGGTGAAAACATATTGTGTTTAATAAGTGGAGTAATAACGTGAGCGTTATTTTTGTTATTTTGTGATGAAAAGCTGTGATGTCGTGTTTGTGAGGGTCGTTTGGTGTTGTATTGAGATTTACCAAATAATTGTTAAGGAGTGCTTACTTTTTGTCGGCATTTGGTGAGTAAGGTTGTGTTGTTTAGTGTTGCGCGGGATGTCGTATTATTTTTTTAAATATAAATGCTTGTTGGGTTAGGAGATATGTGTTTTTTGTAGAGAGCGTTTTTCTTTGAGTGAGAGGAGCGAGATTTGTGTTTCATAATGAGTATTAGAGTGGTATGTTGAGTATGTTACGTGACTTACTGAAAGTGTACTCTTTGAAATAGTAATTGTGCGAGTAGGTGCGATTTCGAGTGTCAGATGTCTCTGCGCATCCGATAGCTTAAATTTTTCAGAGACAGAACTGGACTCAGAGCTGACATGGTAGAGATTTACGGTATTGATTACGAAGGTGAGGTATGAGTGAGAGTAGGTTGGGACTGTTATGTGTGGGTCTGGCTCGCCTCTTGAGGGTTTAATGTGATGTAAATGATAAGTGACTTCGAGCTCTTGGTGGCAGTGTGAAGGTATACTTTACGTTCTATTGATATCGAGGAGTGGTAGGGGTCGATTAATGTGGTTCAATTGGGAGGAGATTTTCAGATGGTGTAGTTGTTGTATGCGTGTTTTTATGGGTTTGTGGTGGTTGTGGTCGGTGTTAATTGTTGATGGATATAGTCTTGTCTTGTCTTTGGGGGGTTTAACTATCTATTTATAAAATTTAATAATGGAGTAAGTGAGGTTTAGTGTGCAAGTGTTTATTTGTTTGGTGATTATTTAAAATCCGAGATATAGGTGAGTTGGTTGGTTAGGTGTTAGCGTATGTGTGTTGCCGTGTGTCCCTGCTAGTGCGGGCGTGGGTTGGTTTGCGTTCCCCTGAT
>JABUQX010062322.1:27500-37577 GCA_015478945.1 Trachelipus rathkii | reverse complement strand
TATCATACTATATATATATATATATATATTATATATATATATATAATATATAGAAACTATATATATATATTATATAGTATAATATATATATATATATATATATATATATTATATATATAGTGTATAATATCACTATATATAATAATATATATACTAGTATATATATATAATATATATATATATATAATTATATATAATAATATATTATATAAATATATATAGTATATATTATATAGTATGTAGTATAGTTAATAGGAGTATATGAGTATAATATAGATATATAGAATATATATATATATAATATATTATATATATAAATATACTATATATTATATATATACTTCTTTACATTTTTATATAAGCTTAGTATGCTGATCTACAATTATTAGGTAATTTGTGTTTCTGTAGGCTCTTGCTCTACTTTTCGACGAGATACTAATCCCATTTTTTTGGACGAAGAAATTCTGTTTTCATAGAAATTTGGAGTTTTTTGATGTTCTATGTATGTGTTTAATGAGGTCTGCAATCTGTAACGTTACCTCAGAAGTCACCATTGATGAGGTTTTAGTATCAGATATCTTTTAGTAGCAGTATAATTAAAAAAAATCAAATCAAATCAAAACTGACGGAATTGTAAAAAACCAGAATAGGACCTATATATATAATATAATATATATATATATATATATAATATATATATAATATATACATAAATATATATATATATATATAATATATATAAATATATAATAATATTATTATATGATATTTATAAGAGTTTGACTCCAGGAACGATAATCATCGAAAGTAACAATGTAGAGTAAAATAGTGCTAAAGCAATTTTAGGGCGACGTTTACATCTAAGTGTAAATGCTGGATTTTCAAATGCTAACTTAATTATTATCAACATAGAGTTTCACAAATTTTATCGTTTTTGTAATTAAAAATGGTAAAGTATTATAAAAATGAGTAATATCTGGTGTATGAAATTTATAGCACATGTTTTACAAGTACCATCCGATAATACTTTTGTATTTATTACCGCCATAGATAATAATTTTCATTTGTATTTGATATTTTTAATATTTGAATGTTTTTGATCCGGCCTCCTCCGGTGGGGCCTTCGGCCCCCACCCCTCTATACTCCCCACTTCCCGATTCGCTAAAGCGGATCCATGGCTGGAGTTTTTTTTAAATAAAAATTACTCCCATAAATTATAGTAATAATCGCAAATAAAAAATTGGGAAGGAAGAATAAAAATAAAAGGAACAGAAAAAAATCAAAATTATATAAAGTATAAATAATAATAATATAATAATAATAATAATAATAATAATAATAATAATTAATAATAAAATAATATAATAATAAAATAAATACTAGTACTAAAAAAAATAATAATAACAACTGTTTACTGCTTACCTTATAACTTTAATATGAAAGAAAATGTAGTTTATAAATTTTCATTAAAGAAATGTAGACCTAATAAATCATTAAATTCATAGATCAGTATGCAAATAAGCCCTAATAACTTAGAAATGCAACAAAGAACATTACTGCAAATTCGAATTGTTTTTTCTGATCGACAATATATCCCTCTAACTGAAACGGAATTCATCCTACCTTATAAATTCCTAATCATATATATATATTATATATAATATATATATAATATATATATTATATAGTATATATAATATAATAAATATATAATATATATATAATATATAGTATTATTATGGTATATAATATATATATGATATATATTATATAATAGATATATATATATATATACATATATTATATAATATATTATAGTATATTAGTATATATATATATCTAAATATATTAGTAACATATATAATAATATATTATATAATATATATAATATTACTATATATATAATATATATATATAATATAAATATTATAATATATATAATGGTATTATTTTAAATAAATTTGCTAGTCGGTGGTCAATTTAAGGTAATACGAAAATATACTGAAAGAAATTCAAAGTTCTTAAAAAGCAGGAAAAATGGTAAAATATTATTATTATTTCATTTTATTATAATTGAATAATAAATAGTAATAATAACTAATAATAATCGATAATAATAATAATAATAATAATAATAATAATAATAATAATAATAATAATAATAATAATAATAATAATAATAATAATAATAATAATAATAATATAATATTAATGATTATAATTAATACACAATATATAATAATAACTAATAATAATAATAATAATAATAATAATATAATAATAATAATAATATTAATCACCTTAATATTTCAATATTAATATTAATATTAATATACATATTTAATATTAATATTAATATTAAATTAATATTAATATTAATATTAATATTTAATAAGTAAATAATACATAATAATAATAATATAATAATAAATAATAATAATATATATAAAATAAGAATCAGAGTCGGTTAATCAGATGATAATAATAATAATAATAATAATAATAATAATAATAATAATAATAATAATAGATATTAAAATATGTAAGTGAAAAATAATAGATAATAATAATAATATAATATTTTGCCATTTTTACCTTATTTAAGATTCAAACAAAAAAGTTCTTTGAAACACCAGTGAAGAAAACGGTGATTGAAAAAACAAATATTATTATTTTATATATATATTATTCATTAGATATTATTACTATTATTATCTTATTATTTGATTATTATTCTTTACATTTTCATTATTATACTATTATATATTATTTATTATCTATTTATATTATTCCATTATATTATTCCATTATTATATTATTATATTCAAAATTATCTTTTATTATTATTATTATTTATCTCTTTTTAACATTGACGGCTATCATGTCTTAGCAGGAATAATACCAATTCTTCTGGAAAAAAATTGCTAATTGACACATCATGAGCGGTATTCATAATACGCTTATACCTAACAACCTCATACTACCTCTAGGAAATTACACGCGCCATAATTCCATTTTGTACACATTAACCCCTTTGACATTATCACAACAACCCTTAAAGACAAGGTAATGAGAATGGTTTCATAAAAAAAAAACTCAGTGGCAAATCAACTAAGATCCTTATTATACTGAAAAACTAACACGCTGAATACCTTACATCACGTAATTTTCCCTAAATTTATAAACACCATGATTAATCCTTAACTAGTTAAGATATTTTCTGGTGAAATTACTTTTTTTGGAAACTAGTTAGCATTCCCCATATTCGTGCAAAACAGAAACTAGAAATTATAGGCTAATCGTAATCCACTTAATTCATTGTAAACTATTCAGATACAGAGACCGTAAAACAAACATTTTATACTATACGCTAATTATATCTCAAGAGAAAAACCAAAATAATAAAAAAATAAATTAAATATACGAGAAATATAATAAAACTCTATTACTCAAAATATGATCTGGTGCTCTCATACGATAATCTTCTCACGTGTAAAATCGGTTATTAAGATGAAAAATGGTACCTAAAATATGATTTATTTGATAGCTCCTCATGTCATTTCTTTTACCATCTGAAATTGAACCGTAGTTAAATCACGTTATGTAATAAAAAACTTCCAGATAAAACATACACAAACAATTCATATAACTAAGAAGATACTTAAAAAAAAAAAGAGATAGACTAAATGTTAAAGAGTTAGATAAAACTGGAGCGGGGGACTGACTAAAGAGCATACTAACCTATCGAAAAAAAGAGATAGACTACAATTTCCAAAAGTGCTAATTTTTCTGGGGATAGACACAGTTACGAAAATCCAAAATATATAGTATATATATATATATATATATATTATATATATATATATATATAATATATGATTTCTATTATTGGCGTGCTGATAATCTAGCGAAACCGTAATCTCATCATTACGTTAATATTGTACTTTCATATTTTTCCTTGATCGCTACTTCTATATATATATACTCTCTAACTAACTGTAAATTTATATTTATATATCTAAACAATAAAATGGGCTTATAAATAAAAATATTTTTATTACAACCAAAATCTAATTGAGAAAATTCCACACAAGCAGTGTAAAAATTCAATGTCTGCATTGCTTTGCGCATGTTACTTTTGATAGTGAGTGTTCTTCTTCATTAAAAACACTTAATTTAGCCATGCCACTACATAAGATCAAACATGTACCCACGAGTGTTTTCTCGGCCGAGCAAGTGTTGAGTTTTGGTTTCGAGCCTATCGATATGGATGCATATTAGCCATCGTATTCTTTGTTAGGTATCTCACAGACTCAGCTCTCACATTTTAACTACTGCATAAAATATCTCTCAAGAGACAGTATATGAATAGATCTCTCTCACGACCACCGACTTTGAATGAATTAAGATTATTTAGAGATACTTAATCTAACTTAAATTACATGGCTGCGACTTTGTTTCCATAATGGTTGATGCGCAAGGTTTTATTCAATTCCTTATCTCCTAAAAGCGTCGGTATTTGTCAATGAGGTCGCGGCTGTTAAAGTCATACGCTCATGCGCGCACTAAAGTGTAAATGTAGGTAGCGCTAAATTAGATGAACCGATGTTGCAATCTCGGCCGCATATACTCACGATATCAGCGATAATACGACTCTATCTTGAACACTCACTGTCGAATAGTCACTAATTCGATCTTGCAACTATCAATCATGATAATATAGCAATATTGATAACATTCCTTTTCTGGAATAGCTGTACAGAGTTGCGATATGTGTTGGAATGTTAACTAGCATAATCTCTCACGCCTGACAATGAGAAGAAGAAAGAAGTTTAAGGGTGACATGAAGAAGGGAGAGCGAAGAAAAGGCAAGTAAGAAGAGCACGAAGCACAGAGATCTAATAAGAAGAAGAGGGAAAGAAGTTAGAAGAAGAAGAAAAGCATGGAAATAGGCCAGACAGAAAACAAAAACTAGGAAAAGAGAAAGAAGAGGAAAGAAGAAGAGAAAGAAGAAGAAGAAGAAGAGGAAGGAAGAGAAGAAGAAGAAAGAAGAAGAAGGAAGAGAGAAGAGAAGAAGAAGAAGAACTAGAATCGTGATAAGCTATATATAAATTTAATTGTATATTAACTCCGACGAAAGCCCAGCTTCTTCTTCCAAAAAGTTCATTTTCTAACGCAGAAGAGAAAACAAAGTCATCTTATTACCGTAACATCCGGAGTAGCCAGGAACCTACTCCAAAACAATATCAATGTCAACAACAATCAACAATAGTCGAACATTTGGCCACTCCTTTCTCCACTTTTAATTTTGTAATATGCTTCTGCATAGGCTGTTTAAGTAATATACTCGTAATTAATAATATGTATAATATAAGTGTAAAAGTATATATATATTATATAAATATGATATATATACTATACTCATAAACTTTATTATTTTATTATACGTAATAATAATTATATTGATAGTTATAATATAGGCCATATATATATAAATATATAATATATATATTATACTATACTATTATAATAATAGTATATATATAAACTATATATTACTATATAATATATTATATATAGATATATATTATACTATTAAATATATATATATGTTATAATTAGTATGGTAGTGAGGTTACTCTATATAATAATATATAGTGATGTACTAGCTATATATGAGTAGTACATTATACTAGTATAGATATAGATAATATATTTAAGTAAATATAAATATTAATATAAGTAAATATATTATTATAATTATATTAACTATATATTATATATAGTATGCCTATAATTATCCACTATATAAGTATATAACTATATATGTATATGTACATAGTTTCGGGTTTAGATATATATATTTATATTATAGTATATATATACCACTTATATATTCTACTAGTAGATATATCAGAATATATTATATATATGGTAGTAGTATTATTTTATCTATATAGTATAGTATTATATTTATTTATATATATATATATAATATAGTGTTATATATATATATATATATACTATTATATTTATATATATATACTATATATATATAGTATATATATAATATACTATATTATTATATATATTTTAGTACTATATATAATTATATATCTACTATATATATATTATATAGAATATAGTTATATATATTATACTAATTATATTATAATATATAATCCATATATTATATATAATATATATATATCGTTTTAATATAATATATATATTAGTATTAATTATATATATAATATATATATCATATATAATTATATATATTAGTATATATATTATATATATATATTATATATTATTATTATATTATAGTAATATAGTATTATAATATAGGTATATAATATATATTAATATTATTTATATATATATATATATATATTATTTATATAGAATAGTTTATATAGAAGAATATATATAATAATTATATATATAATTATACATATATTATTATATACATTACACAATTTATATATACAATTTCATAACTATATTCAATGTAAATATATATATATAGGGAACTACTTATTAATAATAGTAGTATAATATATCTGATAGGTTTATATATATAATATATAATATTAGTATATTATATACATGTATTAAATATATATATATATGAGAAAATATAGGGTAAAGATATAATATTAGAAAAATTGTTGTAATTACATAAAATGGTAATACATAAAATATTAGTTATATATATATATATATATATATACATATATATATAAGTATATATTATATTAGAAATATATATAATTATATTAAGATCTATATAATATTATACTTCTATTGGCTTGCATTTCTTTTTTGAATATTAATAGTCAACTTTTTATAAAATATGTATATTTATAGTTAACTATATATGGAATATATATATTAACACTTATATATATATATACTTCTATATATTGTATAATTATTATATAATGAGTATAGATATATTATATTAATGTCCTATATTATTAATAAGTAATATAGTGTTAATCTATTTACTATATATATATACGGTGCTCTTAATCCAGCTATATATGAATATCGTCATATAGTGTACGATATAAGTTTCATTTGAATATATTGATATATTAGTTACTCAAAATTAAATATATCAAATTTCACATTTCCAAAAATATATTAATATACGTATATATATATTATAGGATGATATATAGGATATATATATATATATTACATATAAATTATATAATTTAGCTATTATAATTATATTATATTAATTATGAATATATTCTATATACAATATATATATATATCATAAACTATAATAATAAACACTAGATAGATGTAGTCATCATAATAAATATAAATATATAATATATATTACATATAAAAAATAAAATTAAACAAGTAATAATATATTATAAGGTATATATATATTATTAATATAAGAGGTTCCCTATAATAATAATAATATAGTAATTATAATAAGGATATAATATTATAATATAATATATGAGATACGTCGCTAGAATATATTATATCTCAGCAGGTGTCGTTACCTGAAAGACATGTACACTTGTTGTAGGTCAGTTATCATAAGAGAAAATAGAAGGTATAGGAAAAAGTTCTATCATATATTATATGATATATATACCTATGATATATAGATAAATAAGGGCGGTAAGGTAAAGGGTAATATGTACTATTATGATACTATATATATTTACTATATATATATATTACTACTCATATATATATAATTATATATATTATATATATAATATATATATATATATAAATATATTATATATTAATATATATATATATATATATGATATATATATATATATAATATATTATATTATATATACTTTATATATTATTATCACTATATATATATATATAGTTCTTATAGGAGGCTTAATTTAAAGAACTCTCTTAAAAAGGATTTATTTCGTTATCCTACTTATGTATTAAATCATATATATGTAATTGATCTTATGATTATACTCTACTTAAATAATTAATAGGTATAGAGATTGATAGTATTATACTTATATAAATAATAACAATAAATTATACACTAATAATATAATAATATATAACTAAACATATTTTGTTGAGAGGAAAACTATATATATATATATTTGAATTTTGATACAGTCATATTTGCCCTTAATTCCTAATGGTAAATTATTATCAAAATTAAATAATATATTAATAATAATAATATATTATTACTATATATCGTATATATATGGTACTATATATATCATTATAATTAAATAATTTATCAATATATATTGAGTATCTATATTTTTGTAGTATTGTATTTATAACAAAACTATATGCAATATACTATTCTAAAGTACATTTAAATAAAAACAAAAGGAAATTATTAAAGTTCAAAAATTAAATCTTAAATCTTACCTTTTGAATTTAAGGAAAATGTTAACGAAAACATTATTTACTAATCTGCCAATTAGTACTGCTACTATATATTTATTTTCTTCACAGGGAATACATATTTTTTAAAATAATTTCTCATAGTTCATTTTAGTGAAATAAAACTTTTAGTTCTGTACTTATTACTTTTATTTACATTGAGATTGGACCTACATTAAACGGGATAGGTAGAGGGACCTACGCCAAAACTTTTAAAGGGTGAAGGAGCTGTTTTTTTTCTTTACATAAGTTTATAACTTTATACGTGTTAACTATTATTTTATAATATAAAAAATATAAACACATTACTAAATATTCATGGATTGATTATCTAATCTATACGATATAAAGGTAAACGCAGTTTAAATTAATTATAAAGGGTAAGCAAATATAGACAATTAAATATTCAATAATAGAACGCAAAAGACAATATGGTAACTACACCAATTAACTAATATACAAAACACTAAGCACAAGATAAACAACACACTCATCTAATAAAATACTCCTATATAGCCTGATCCTCACAAGGATTCATTTTATTACTGCTGCAGTCGTTAAGTTGAAACTTATCGAGATAGATAAGATATGATGATAGAATAGATAGATTAGAATAGATAAATAATGATAGATAATAGAACATAGAAATTAGATATAGAATGTAGATAGATAGATAGATGATGTAGTTAGATTTGCTTAGTTATTGAGATTCAAATTCTTTTCTCACAATTCCAAAATATCACTTCGTTTAAGTTTTTACCTATAAAGGGTGTGGCTAGAAATATTTACTGTTCCCGTCGATTTGGTTCGTTCTTTTCGGTCATGTATCAACATATAGGTATGGATGTTCAGGCCTGCCTTGTATATTATTATATTCGAAAAATTGAGGGAAATTTACGCACGCCCTGACTTTATTAGAATCTTACTCTTATGAACAGTGTAGGATAAAAATTTACGGATTTCTCAAATAAATTTATTATGATTAACTGTCTAATACTAACTGTACATCATTTTTTTCTTCATTACATTTATTTTGATAAATTCTATTGTTTCTTTTTTTCCTACTTAGATAAAATAAAATTGCTAATAATATTTATTAACTTTTTTACTATTTTTAATTTATTTATTTAAAAAGACTCCAAAAATAGTTGAGGGTTTTTATTGCGCGTTCCTAACATTGCCTACCTTACCCCTAATGTATACGCCGCCTGACATATATTATATATATATATATATTATATATATATATATGACTATATTATATATATTACTTAAATATCTATGTTAGGTTTGCATTTGTATATTATATATATATAAATATAAATATAGTAATTGGTAGGTACTTTACTATAGTATACATTATTATACTATATAACACAAAATAGATTCATTATATAAGGGTTATTGAGTAGTGAGTATATATTACTATATACAATATAGTATTGTATCACTTCACCTAGAGAAGAACACCTCGGTCATACCTAACACCACATATATACTAATATATACGGTATACTCCTAATTCCTACTATCACATATCAGTATACATCATATACCTCATACTATCTTAGTATACCTATATATACTATTATATATAGGTAATATAAATATATACTATATTATTATTCTTATCTATAGGTATTGATTACTCAATT
>JABUQX010062322.1:7500-22500 GCA_015478945.1 Trachelipus rathkii | reverse complement strand
AAAAAATTTTTAAAATATTTCAATTTTTTTTTTTATTTACGCACATTCTTATATTTTTGTCTATAATCAAATCTTTAATAATCATAAAATTATTGATTATCAAAAAAAATAAAAATTATATATATCAGAGAGATATATATATATATATATATATATATATATATATATATATATATATATATATATATATATATATATATATATATCAGTAAAAAAAAAAAAAAAATTATCCCCAACCAAACAACTAAATTATAGTTTATAAAGATAGAAAATATTTAAACAATTTTTAATTTTTTTAAAAACCAGGATTTGTAATGAATATTTTAAAATATAAAGCCTTCATCATCTCATAACTAGACTTTACAGACATTTAATATAAGCTAACGTTTGAAACATTTTAAAATTTTAAATAAAAGTTAAAAAAATACGATATGAATGGGGGATTGGCTTGAGTCTGTGGACCAAGAAAAAGATTTGTAGTGTGATTATAAGTAGTACCTGAAAGTATTAACTAGTGTTTAAATAGAAAGAAAGAGAATAGTATGAAAGAAATGAAGTGCAGGAGGTACATAAAAGTAATAAACAAAGAATGTTATAAGAAGGTAAGTTAAGCTCAGTTGGTAGTAGATTCCACATGAGAGTGCTGAAAGGTGAAGTCAGTTTAGGTGGACAAAGAGTATAAGTTGGGGGAATTGTGTTAAATGAAAGCATCTGAGGAAAGAGTGTCACAACAATACAATCCCATATGATATAACAATAAATTTAGAATATAGTGTCAAAGATAGAATAATAAACTTTATAGTATGGTCAATGTATTAAATATAATACTGTAATATATAACTTAGAAAATGTTAGTGAACCCACGTACATTATAAGTATTGATTCATATGAGATATTATTTAAAATATAAGAATAATAATGTTTAATAAATAAATATAAAGATATAAGTTGATTTAAAGAACTAGTAACTGAGTTTGTATTACTAAAAGGAATAATAAATTACTGTATAGTAGAATATACACCAGAATAGCTATATTAAATAGATTGTAAAGGTCAGAAATTATGCCTGAAAATAAAGATCGTTGATAATAGGGAAATATTAAGAACCATATAAAGCTCATAGCCTTTAACATCCTGAGATTCTTTAAGATAACTGAGAGTATTTATATTGGACACTGAGACAGTGGTACTAACTAAGGCACTGAAAAAATGTTAATTTAAAATTAATTATAAAGATTTTACTAAAAACTATAAAGTAAATAGAGTTAAATATCATTAAGTGATACATTGTGATAAATCCAACTGTAATCATTGGCCCAACAGTTGAACTGAACTATAATAATGTTTAATGGTCTTGTATTCGTGATCTGGTCTTAAAGTGCTATTTAAGAGTTGGTATTTTTCCAGAACACATCAAGACTGGTAAGTTTAACATGTTAACACGAACGAAGGTAGTGCTAAAACTGTTTCAGAAGTGTTTGTATAAAATAAAATAGATAAAATAAAGTAATGTAATCATAAGAATGTAATATTTATAAACATAATAAGATAAATTAACCTCTTTTTTCCATAGTAAACTATATATGCTTATTTACTGATATTATATACCGCAAGCTTCAACACCCTCATGAGATAATAATTATATAGGGAAAATCAAATAACTGGAATAAACATGGGTAATATGAAGGAAGATTTGTCTATGTAAAAGGGTAATCTGATCATTGGTATAATGACTTCACTTAAAAGAGATTACTAATGTTTTCTTCAATATACTTTAATATGTTAAAGAAATGAAGAACATTAATAATATTAATAAATAATAAATAAAATAAAGAAGTAGGAACATAATCATAATAATATATACATTAATAACTAGGTAATAATTATAAAATATAGAAGTATTCTCTCCTCCTCCTCCCTTTGAAAACATCGTTTTTTCTAATTCGTTTATAAAAGCATTGGAAAATAAATAACACATACATATGGTTAATTTAATGCAAAAGACTTTTCTCACTTTCGTCATTCATTCTTGAAACCTCTTTTCAAAGCCTGTATGTAAATTAATATGAAGAATCTATTAACCGTTCTAATTTTCGCTATATATAATAATATAAATATATATATATATATATTATTATGGTATATATATATATATATATATAGTTATTATATGTTATTATATATATATATATATATATATATATATAGAGTATATATATATATATATATATATATATATATATATATATATTATACATATATATTATATGCATATATATATATATATATATATATATATAGTTATAACCATATAGACCTTATAAACATATAATGTCGCAGCGGTGCAATCATGCTATGTAAAGCTGGTAAAACCTGGCAAATGCATTTCCTACATCTTGATTTATTAATGATTTTACGGGTAAAGAAAATTGTACCGCAACAACAACATATAGACAGTAAAGCCTGTGTACAAAGGAATGATGCATTTTCTTATTTCATTTATCTTTTCTGCGCATTTCTTATTTTTACTGTTGCATATATATATATATATATATATATATATATTATTATTGTATATATTATATTATTATATATATATATATATATATATATATTTATATTATTATATTATTATATTATATATATATATATATATATATTATATATATATTACATATTATTATTATTATATTACATATATATAGATTTATCAAGATTATTTATAAGCTCAATATATGTGCTGAGAATGTGAGAACTTGTTATAAAACAAATATATATTAAATCCAGCGAAAATTCCAAGGATGGGACGAACCTTTTTAGTTATTTCCTTTTAACTGAAGTAATACTTAGTAAACCGTAGCATGGCAGAGTTTGAAACTGCTCCGGTGATTTGACAGGGGGATCATCCTCTGATGGCCGGGGTCCTCTGGGGGCTGAACCTCCCTTCGCAGCCTATCTTGCACAGGGCCTCCTCCCATCCATCCCCCTCCGGGGTATGAACGTCCCCCCTTTCACCTCCTTCGCGTCGGCCTGGCTTCCCTAAATTCCGGGTGTAGGAAATAATTTTGTTTTTTTGAAATTTAAACATATGGCTCGAGCCGACGGGGACAGAGGGGGGACGTTTCACACACCTGAGGGATGGTTTGAGAACCCCGCGACACCCAGGGCTACACCGTATGGCGAGCAAGGTTCCGAGACCGAGTCCCCGGAGGGGGGGGATGAACCCCTGTCGTCCAACACCGGGGAGGCCGAGAGACCCTGACCTGCCATCTTTGCGGCTTTTTTCTACTCCTAGGCCTTTAGCAAAAAAAAAAAATACTAAAAAAAAAAAAAAAAAAAAAAAAAGAACTGCATCCTTAGAATTTTCGCCTGATTCCAAATATATAATTTGTTTACTGTAGGACCCGCTGTTCTCTAGTTGCCAGCAAGGCATATATATGACACTCGTGAGAGTATTAAATTGATCTTGATCGATCTATATATATATATATGGAGAGAGAGAGTATATATATATATATATATATATAGATATATATATATATTATATATATATATATATATATATATATTAAGGTATATATATATATATATATATATATATATAGTATATATATATATATATATATATATATATATATATATATATATATATATATATATATATATATATATATATATATATATAAATAATAAATAAAAAATATCTAAAGAGGTTAAACAAGCAACAAAAAGCCTATGAATACATTGTTTTAGTGTTTCACCAAAGAATGTAAATCTGTTTAGTATTTATTTATGAATTTTTTAATTTTTCACCCAAATAAAAATCATTACCGCCAAAGGCGGCAACCATCCTAACACTAACTATTTCTCCGCCACGTGACTCTACTTCCCATATCCATATAGATATGTTATATGATATATAGATATGATATAGATACATTGAGAATATTTTATTATGATTGTATACATTGGTAAATATATATATATATAAATATATTTATATATATATATATATATATATATATATATATATATATATATATATATTATTATTATATATATATATATATATATATATATATATATATATATATATATACACATTAATGTACAAAGTAACATCGTTTCAGGAAGGCATTGGTTGAGTTATTATATGTTATAGAGTTAGTATATATATATATATATATATATATATTATATATATATATATATATATATATATATATATATGCATAGTTATTATATATATATATATATATATATATATATTATATATATATATATATATATATTATACAACATATACATATTACATACATATATATAGTATAATAAATGTAAAGTGAGAATAAAAAACATAGAGAGAGAGAATGAGAAAGTGAATATAAAGGTAAAGTATATAAATATAGAGAAAATATATTATATATATATATATATATATATATGTATATATATATAAAAATATAAAGATATGAGTATATATATATATATAAAAGTATGATGTACATCCTAAATTACATCATAATAATAAAATGCAACTAGGCTCAATAATAATGAAACATAATATGTCTAAGTGAAAGATACAAAATGTAAAGAAAGACATATCGTAATAACACATCACTGAATCACACACATCTATCATCACACAAGGTTTCTATGGATTAAGTCAAAATTTAAAGGTATGTTATTATTACATATATTTCCTTATATTATTATATATTACATATATATATATATATATATAGTTATTGATGATATTATTACTATTATTATTATATATATATATATATATATATATTATATATATATGCATGTATATGATATATATATATAGCATATATATATACATATAGTTTTATTATATATCGAGTTATTTGGCCGATGCATATATATATATATATAATGTGGGTTGTGACAATTGATTTTTTATGAAAAAAATCAAAAACTGATTTTTGACTTTGATTTTATTATTGATTTTTTTGATATTTTTGATTTTTTAGATTCGTGACGTCACGCGAAATATATATTATTATTATTATATATACATATATATATATATATATATATATATATATATATATATATATATATATATATATATATATATATATATATATATATATATATATATATATTTTATTCATTTTTATAAATATATCATTATTATTATAGATTTTTTAAAAATTTGCTATTTTTGAATAAAAAGGTTATGAAATTTAATTTTTTCAACTTTTATGAACTTATTTTAATACACAAGGATAATATAAATATTTTACTATTTATTTACCAAACTTAAAAGTATTGTGTGGCAGTATCTGGCAACAATGACAGATTTGGTGAATTATTCAGTGTTTATTATATTTTTACGTTCAGTTGCTGTCCTGCTTTCACGGGAGTTGTGTGTGTTATCGATGTTTTACACCTTTTATTATTTGTTATAATTAGTGTATACTAGTGTTTTATTGTATTATTTTAATAATAATACCATTATTTTCAGATATTTTAGGTTTATAAAAGTGATCCAAATATGGGTAAAGTTAGTGATTTGAGTCCACGGAAAGTCGGACAAATTAATGTGTTATTGCAAGTGAGCAACTTAAAACAGAAAGAAATAGCAGCAAAACTTGGGGTTTCAACTCAAACAGTTAGTAATATTAAGAAGAAATTGAAATACGGTCACAGTTGGAGCTCAAATAGGGTTGGCAAATGTGGAAAGAAAAGAAAAACAACACCCAGGGAGGACAGAAAAATAGTTCAAATGGCTCTGAAAAATAGAAGACTATCATGTAGGAAGCTTTCCAATGTTCTATCAGCAGAGGGGATTATTATTTCTAGAAGAACCGCCAATAGGAGGTTATTAGATGCTAGATTAAAAGCCTATCGTCCAAGAAAGAAGCCTAGACTAACTTTAGAAATGAAACGGGCACGTAATGCCTGGGCTCAGACTCATATTCATTGGACTTCTGAGCAATGGGAGCAGGTAAGAGTTGATCAGATAGCTATTATTTCTTTTATCACTCATAAAAGAGCATTTGTTATTAGTAAAATCGCAATGACACTTGAAAATATCATTATTACTGAATTATCAACCATCTATGGTTTAAAGTCATGAATTTCTGTACTTGTTTGACTACTTGCATCATCTTCTATGCTTTTCCTACTTTTCCTATTGTGTTTTATATTGCTCCAGATTGTATTCTTTGATGAATCCAACATTGCTGGGCTTGATGATCGTGTGCAGAGCGTGAGAAGGCGATCAGGTGAGGAATTTAAACCCAAATGCCTGAAAAAAACGATAAGATTTCCACAGAAAATCATGGTGTGGGGTGCCATTTCTGTTCATGGCCCAAGTCGATTGATGATTGTTGAAGGCACCATAGACCAGCATAAGTATATAAATGTACTACAAACTCGTTTACTACCTCAAACAAGGGATTGGTTTGGCTATAGACCTTGGATTTTTCAACAGACTGTCCCAAAGCTACCTGGAAGGTCATAAAAGATGTCTGCAACAGAATGGCGTAGAGGTACTTCCATGGCCTGGAAATTCACCTGACATGAACCCTATTGAGAGTTTGTGGTCCGTGTCGAAAGATGAAATACACGATGTTCCAATTACGACCAAAGTAAAACTCATAGAACGTGATATTCAGGTTTGGTTTCATTCTGAAAAAATCCGAAATTTGTGCAGAACTTCAATTGCTGGCATGCCCAGTCGCGTTAAAGCACTTGCGGGTGCCAAAGGTGCCCAAACCAAGTACTAAAATATTTATATTGTCCTGATGTATTAAAATAAATTCAAAAAAATTGAAATTAATTAAATTTCATAACCTTTTTATTCAAAAAAAGCAAATTTTTAAAAAATCCATAATAAATATGCCAGTACTGTATATATATATATATATATATATATATATATATATATATATATATATATATATATATATATATATATATATATATATATATATATATATATATTATATATATATTATTATATATATATATATATATATATATATATATATATATATATATATATATATATATATATATATATATATATATATATATATTTAGGGATAAGCACGAAAAAAAAAAAATAAAAAAAAAATTAAATTTTTTTTATTTTGTTTTTTTTATTTATTATTTTTTTGATTTTTTTGATTTTTTTATATTTTTTTAATTATTTTTTATTTTTTTTGTATATTTAAGTGATTTAACTTCAATAGAAATAAAAAATTAAAATAAAACTATATATATTATGAAGTTTTTAATATATATTTTTTTTCAATTTTCAACAAACTATTGGCATTGTAACCCGTAAGTCTGTAACATTCCTTAGTGCTGCTGTTTCATTGTTTCCATTGTAAGATTTTGAACCCAGAGCTAGGGCCTAGGGTTAAAAATTGAAAATTAATGCCAGATGCAGACTAATTATATATATTGTTTTTGTATAATGTCGTATAATAGATATGTTAGGCCAGTATTTGAATATTGTCTACAATTTTAGCACCCTTATTAAAAAAGACAGTGAAGAGGGTGCAACGTAAAGCAACGAGGGAGGTAGATTTTTGGCTTCGAGGATACATATATATAGAATACTAGGACAGTCTTGATAGGCCCATGCGGCTTCTTAAATATTATTATTATTTGTCATTTATTATATTGATCGGGACATTCTAGAGGGGCCAATGCAGCTTTTTTTAACTATTAATTTTTATTGGTTGACTTGGGAACAGTTCAAAGACCATGCGGATTCTCGTAAAGTATCATTCTTATTTACTACAGGAGTTGACTGACATTCTAGAGGGGTCAATGCGGCTTTTTAAATATTATTTTTATATTAATTATTATTGGTTGACTGGGACAGTCTAGATAGGACATGTGGCCTCTTAAGTATTATTCTTATTTATTATTTGATATTTATTATGAGTTGATTGGGACATTCTAGAGAGGTTAATAGAGTGTGCGCGGCAACATGGCTTCTTGATTATTAATAATAATATTTATTATATATTGGCTGACTGGGACAGTCTGCAAGGACACCGCGCATAGTTTCATTATTATACATATTTATTATGAGTTGACTGAGACACATTCTAGAGGCGCAGCGCGTCAAATACACAATGCGTTATATTTCACATTTATGTACCACAGAATTATAATTCTTTATCATATATATTATTATTAGAGCTGATCACAAATATGTATCAACAATAAACCAGATAGGCTTACATGTGCCAGCGCCTAAGCACATTATTCTTATTTGCAGACATCATTATGGGAGCGTGATTGGGACAGTTTAGGTGGGCCAATGTGGCTTCCACCACACTTATTGGTTGACCGGACAGTCTATAAAAGGACATACGGCTTCACATTCCCATATTTATATCGGCTGACTGGGGACATTGTAGAGAGTTAATGCAGCTTCTAGCCATGGTCTGCAGAATAATAATTAGGAAGCTGCATTGACCTCTCTAGAATGTCCCAGTCAACCCATAATAAATAAGAATAATACAAGAAGCCGCATGGTCCTTTTTAGACTGTCCCAGTCAACCAATAAAAATTAATAATTAAGAAGCAGCATTGGCCCCTCTAGAATATCCCAGTAAACACATAATAAATAAGAATAATACTTAAGAAGCCGTATGGGCCTATCAAGACTGTCCCAGTCAACCAATAATAATTAATAATTAAAAATAATAATTAAGCCACATGGATCCCTCTAGAATGTCCCAATCAACTCATTATAAATAAGAATAATACTTAAGAAGCCGCATGGTCCTTTTTAGACTGTCCCAGTCGACCAATAAAAATTAATAATTGAGAAGCCGCATTGGCCCCTCTAGAATGTCCCGGTCAACCCATAAAAATTAAGAATTAGGAATAATTTTTAATAATAATTAATGTAATTAATGAATAGCATTTATAATTAAGAAGCCAATGGGCCTACCTACACTGTCCCAGTCAACCAACAATAATTAATAATTAAGAATAATAATTAAAAAGTCGCCCCAGTCAATCCATAATAATTAATAAATAAGAATAATAAGTCAGAAGCCGCATGGGCCTATCTTGACTGTCCCAGTCAACCCATAATAATTAATAATTAAGAATAATTTATTCTTAATTATTAATTATGGGTTGACTGGGACAGTCTAGATAGGCCCATGCGGCTTCTGAATTATTATTCTTATTTATTAATTTTTGATGGTTGACTGGGACAGTCTAGGTAGGCCCATGTGGCTTCTTAATTATAAATACTATTCATTAATTACATTAATTATTATTAAAAATTATTCTTAATTCTAAATTTTTATGGGTCGACTGGGACATTCTAGAGGGGACAATGCGGCTTCTCAATTATTAATTCTTATTGGTTTACTGGGTAAGTCTAAAAAGAACCATGCGGCTTCTTAAGTATTATTGTTATTTATTTCGAGTTGACTGGGACATTTTAGAGGAATTAATGTAATGTGGCTTCTTAATTATTATTTTTAATTATTAATTATTATTGGTTGATTGGGACCGTCTAGATAGGCCCATGCTGCTTTTTAAGTATTATTTTTATTTATTATTTATTATGGGTTGACTGGGATATTTAGTAATAATGTATTTCTTAATTATTGGGCATTTTGGTTGACCAAAGCCTGCGACTGATGTTGCGCAGATATTATTCTTGAGTTTATTATGAGCTGACTAGATATTCTAGAGGTGTCAATGCGGCTTCTTAATTATTTTTCTTAATTATTAATTTTTTATTGGTTGACTGGGGACAAATAAATACAAATACGCGGTTTGCTATTAAAATAAGACATGTGGCTGTTCGGGACATTCTAGAGTGGTTCATGCAGCTTCTTAATTATTACTAATTATTATGGGTTGACTGGGACAGTCTACATTCCATGTGGCTTCTGAATTATTACTCTTATTTATTAATTTTTGTTGGGACATTTAGAGGGGCCAATGCGGCATTTTAATTATTATTCTTAATTATTTATTATTGTTGGTTGACTGGGACAGTCTAGGTAGGCCCATGGCTTCATAATTATAATTACTATTCATTAATCATTAATATTATTGTACCATTCTTAATTCTTAATTTGTTATATGGGACACTCTAGATTGGATTCTGCGTCTTCTTACTGTCTATATATATATATATATATATATATATATATATATATATATATATATATATATATATATATATATATATACATATATATATATATAGTTATATATATAAATATATATATTACATATTATTATTATTACTATTGTTATATGCATATTTTACCATTATTATATATTATTAGGTTATATATTATTATTACATATATATACATATATATTATTATTATTATTATTATTATTATTACATATTATTATTATTATATATATATATATATAGTTATTTTATTATTATATTATATATTATACATATATTATTATTATTATTATATATATATATATTATTATTATTATTAATATATATACATATATACATAGTTATATTATTATTATTATTATTATTATTATTATTACATATATTATAATATATATATTGTTATTGTTATTATTATATATTATTATCTACATACATATTATTATTATTATTATATTATAATTACGAAACATATCAAATTTGTGTAACTTACATTCAAACTCGGTTCATTTCAGTCCCTAAACCTAAAAATTAGTGATCAGGTCAAATTCATTTTTTATAAAAAATCAAAAAAATTAACTCCTGATTATATATATATATATATATATATATATATATATATATATATATATATATATATATATATATTTATATATATATATATATATATATATATATATATATATATAGATATATATATATATATATATATATAGTATATATATATATATATATATATATATATATATATATATATATATATATATATATATATATATATATATATATATATATATATATATATACTTATTTTTATACTCATATATATATATATATATTTATATATAAATATATATATATATATATATATATATATATATATATATAAAGAGTAAGAAAAAACAGAATCCAATTTAGAGTGTCCCATATAACTCAACCCTAAAAATTAAGAATTAAGAATATTTTTCAAGTTTAGATTTTGGGAGATTTATTTAGGTCAAAGCAATTTCAGATTTTATTGATTACATTGATTTTTTAATTCTTTGATTTTTGATTTTTTGATTTTTTTGATCAAACACATGAAATATATATATATATATATATAGCAGTTATATATATATATATATATATATATATATATATATATATATATATATATATATATATATATAGATATATATATATATATATATATATATATATATATATATATATATATATATATATATATATATATATATATATATATATATATATATATATATATATATAAAGAGACAGTAAGAAGACGCAGAATCCAATCTAGAATTTCCCATTCAACCCATAAAAATTAAAAATTAAGAATAATTTTTAATAATAATTAATGTAATTAATGAATAGTAATTATAATTAAGAACTAGGGTTTACCTAAGCTGTCCCAGTCAACCAACAATAACAACAATTAAGAATAATAATTAAAAATCGCATTGTTCCCTCTAGAATGTCCCAGTCAATCCATTATAATTAATAAATAAGAATAATAATTCAGAAGCCGCATGGGCCTATCTAGACTGTCCCAGTCAACCAATAATAATTAATAATTAAGAATAATAATAAGGAAGTTGCATGAACCCCTCTAGAATGTCGCAGTTAACCCATAATATATAAGAACAATACTTAAGAAGCCGCATGGTCCTATTTAGACTGTCCCAGTCAACCAATAAAAATTAATAATTAAGAAGCCGCATTGGCCACTGTAGAATGTCCCAGTCAACCCATAATAAATAAGAATAATACTTAAGAAGATGTATGGGCCTATCTAGACTGTCCCAATCAACCAATAATAATTAATAATTAAAAATAATAATTAAGAAGCCACATTGATCCCTCTAGAATGTCCCAGTCAACTCAAAATAAATAAGAATAATACTTAAGAAGACGCATGGTCCTTTTTAGACTTTTCCAGTCAACCAATAAAATTTAATAATTGAGAAGCCGCATTGTCCCCTCTAGAATGTCCCAGTCAACCCATAAAAATTTAGAATTAAGAATAATTTTTAATAATAGTTAATGTAATTAATGAATAGTATTTATAATTAAGAAGCCACATGGGCTTATCTAGACTGTCCCAGTCAACCAACAAAAATTAATAAATACGAATAATAATTCAGAAGCCGCATGGGCCTATCTAGACTGTCCCAGTCAACCCATAATTAATAATTAAGATTATTTATAATTAAGAAGCCACATGGGCTTATCTAGCCTCTCCCAGTCAACCAACAAAAATTAATAAATAAGAATAATAATTCAGAAGCCGCATGGGCCTATCTAGACTGTCCCAGTCAACCCATAATTAATAATTAAGAATAAATAATCTTATTTCATATAACTGACTGGTAGATAGGCCCATGCGGCTTCTGAATTATTATTCTTATTTATTAATTATTATGGATTGACTGAGACATTCTAAAGGGGCCAATGCGACTTTTTAATTATTATTCTTAATTATTAATTATTGTTGGTTGACTGGGACAGTGTAGGTAGGCCCATGTGGCTTCTTAATTATAAATACTATTTATTAATTACATTAATTATTATTAAAAATTATTCTTAATTCTTAATTTTTATGGGTTGACCGGGACATTTAGAGGCCAATGGCTTCACTATTAATTTTTATTGGTCAGACTGAAAGTCTGCAAGGACCATGATTACAGTATATTCTTTATTTATAATGAGCTGACCGGGATATTCTAGTGGGATATGTACCTTAATTATTATTTTTAATTATTATTATTGGTCAGTTCAGATGCCCATACGTATTTGGCATTATTGTTACTTATTATTTATTGTTTACTGGGACATTTAAAAGGTGCCACGCCGTTTACCTCATTACCTTTATTGCTGACTGGGACAGTCTGTGGGCACCATGCGGCTTGTATTACTTTTGACATAGGGTTGATTGGGACATTTCTAGGTCAATGCAGCTACCAATTATTATTCTGAATAATAATTAAGAAGCTGCATTAACCTCTAGAATGTCCAGTCACCATATAAAATAAGAATAATACAAGAAGCCGTATGGTTCTTTTAAACTGTCCCATTTAATTATTATTCTTAATTATTAAGAAGCCACATTGGCCCCTCTAGAATGTTCCAGTCAACCCATAATAAATAATAAATAAGAAAAATACTTAAGAAGCAGCATAAGCCTATCTAGACTGTCCCAGTCAACCAATAATATATATACTAATAATTAAAAATAATAATTAAGAAACCGCATTGACACTTTCAAAAATGTCACCGTTAATCCTTAATAAATACTAAATAAGAATACCCGTCGAGTTTAGACAGCAGCTATAAGCAAATGTAATAAATTCATAAGAAACCACACATCTCTAGAATGTCCCAGTCAACTCACAATAAATAAGAATAATACTTACGAAGCCGCATTTAGACTGTCCCAGTCAAACAATAAAAATTAATACCAAGGGCTGCATTGGCCACTCGTGAATGTCCCAGTCAACCCCTTAATAAATAATAAATAAGAAAAATACTTAAAAGCCACATAAGCCTATCTAGACTGTCCCAGTCAACCAAAAAATACTAATAATTAAAAATAATAATTAGGCTACTGACCCCTAGAAATGTCATAAATAACTTATAATAAAATGGGCGAATAATTTAGAGTCGTATTGGTCCTTTTAGACTGTCCCAGTCAACCAATAAAATTAATAATTAAGAAGCCGCATTGGCCCCCTCTAGAATATCCCAGTCAATCCATAATAAATAATATTTAAAAGAATAATGTTTATGAAAGAGCATACATATCTTTGCAACTTTACTCCAATTCTTATCCCTGCCAAAGTCAAAATCTACCTCCTGCTGTTTTTACGTTGCGCCCTTCAAAGTATATCTATGTCTTTAATATGGTGCTAAATTGTATCAATATTCAAATACCATTTAACATATCTATTAGTACGACATTATACAAAAACAATATATAATTAGTCTGCATCTGGCATTAATTTTCACTTTTAACCCTAGGCCCGCCCTAGCTCTGTCTAAGATCTTATAATGGAAACAATGAAACAGCAACATTAAAGAATGTTACAGACTTACGTGGGTTACAATGCCAATAGTTTGTTGAAAATTGAAAAATATATTAACTTCACAATATATATAGTTTTATTTTTAATTTTTATTTCTATTAGTTAAATCACTTAAATATGCAAAAATAAAAATAATAAAAATATAAAAAATCAAAATCAATAAAATTAATAAATCAAAAATCATGATTTATTTATAAAAATCAAGTAAAAACTCAATTGAATTTTTCATTTTATTTTTCAGCTATCCCTGATTATAATTAAGAAGTCATTATGAACACCACTCTTTCTTTGGACTGTCCCAGTCAACCAACAATAATTAACAGGAACACAATAAAGTCGCACTGGCCCCTCTAGAATGTCCCAGTCAATCCATAATAATTAATAATAATAATTCAGAAACCACATGGGCCTATAAAGACTGTCCCAGCCAACCCCTAATAATTAATAAGTAAGAATAATAATTAAGAAGCTGCATTGACCCCCTCTAGAATGTCCCAGTCAACCCATAATAAATAAGAATAATACTTAAGAAACCGCATGGTCCCATTTAGACTGTCCCAGTCAACCAACAAAACAATAATTAAGAACGCATTGGCCCTTCCATAGAACAATTTAGTCAACCAATAATACCTAATAAATAAGAATACTTAAGAAGCCGCATGGCCTATTTAGACTGTCCCAGTCAATCAATAATAATTAATAATTAAAAATAATAATTAGGAAGCCACATTACCTCTAGAA
>JABUQX010062322.1:0-2500 GCA_015478945.1 Trachelipus rathkii | reverse complement strand
TTTTTCAAAATCCACCGGAAACGATGATTCTTCTATCGTATTTGTATATATACGCAATATATATATATATATATATATATATATATATATATATATATATATATATATAGTAAATATATATATATATATATATATATATATATATATATATATATATATATATATATATATAAGAATATATATATATATATATATATATATATATATATATATATATATATATATATATATATATATATATATATATATATATATATATATATAATATGGTTTTGTGAGGTGAATCTGAAGAGAGTTTGAGAGGATTGGTAGAAAGATTTGGAGGGTGTGTAAAAGGATGGGTTTGAAAGTAAACGTAGATAAGAGTAAGGTTATGGTTATGGTTATGAGTGAATACAGTCCTCGGTGTGAAGGTAATTTATTGGTTTGTGTTTATTAAATTTTCAACATTATCATTATTATTAAAAAACATACCCTAATGTAAGAGCCAGCGCACTCAAGACTTAGTCCCTTTACATCCACCAACGATTTAATTGCACCAGCCACCTTCCTGCCATTCACAACTTTCCTACTACACTCTGCATCATCCGTTCCCTTTTCATCCAACATATATCCTAAATATTTAAACTCAGACACTTGTTCCAGCTGCTCACCATCTAACATAACTTCACACCGAGGACTGTCCTCACTCACAACTATAACCTTACTCTTATCAACGTCTACCTAACATCTCTTTTACACACCCTGCCAAATCTCTCTACCAACCCTCTCTAACTCTCTTCAGATTCGCCACACAAAACCAAATCATCCGCATATAATAGGTAGGGCACCCTCCACTCTCTTCCATTCTCCATCATTCTAACACCATCCCCTGCAACCAGCACCTGTTATTCTTTCATAATCCCATCCATATACAAACTGAATAACTAAGAAGACATAGCACATCCTTGCCTCACTTCGCTATTAATATTAAAACAATCACTTTCAACTCCATCTATTCTTACACACGCTTCACTATCGTCATACATTCTTTTGATTCCATTCAGAATCTTACCACCAACACCATATATCAATAACCCCTGCCATAGAGCTTCAAACTTAGATTAGTAGGAAGCCCACATTTATTCGGACTGAGTCTAATTTCCCTAAAAATTGACATAGGCCTTGAATTAGTTGCCCGGGGCCTGAGCTTTCCCCACCCCTCGCTTTACCTCAAAACGTCGTTTTAGGCTGTTTTTCTGTGTCTATAGTCATTTTTTCAGAATTTTCAATTTTTCAAAATTTTACTATCAACTTCCAGAATTTTTTTTCGAAATGACTTCAAACTTGAAATATGTATAGATAGGTCCATTACCTACAACGTCGCAATTATTGATATTTTTTGATTTGTGCTCAGCAATGTCCAATTTAAAAACGATTTTTTGGCAGGTTTTTTGAAAAATTGCGATAATTTTTTCTGTTCGTGCGAAGTGGATGATATTTTCAGGGCATATGTAGTCGGGGGAGTTGCACATTTTTTACTTAGATAATTTCTTTGTACATGCATTAGTTTTAGATTTTTTCTTGGAACAATTTTCAAAAAAAAAAAATTTGGAAATTTTTTAAAAATTTTCTTTCGACTATACAAAAAATTATCTACGTAAAAAAGATGTATCTTGGCCGACTATACAAGCCCTGAATTTGATGTTCAATATTTCACTTTTCAAACTTTGAATTTTTGAAAAGTGAAATATTGATATTTTTTCTACCCATCCGATCAACATAAAATAGATCTATAAGAAAGATACATCTTTTTTACTAAGATAGTATTTTTTTTTTTTTTAAATTTCCCAAAAATTTGGGAAAATTTGTTCCAGTGAAACAAATCCAAAACTACTGTATATACAAAGAAACTATCTAAGCAAAAAATGTGCATCTCCCCCGACTACATATGCCCTGAAAATTTCATCCACTTCGCACGAACAGAAAAAATTATCGCAATTTTTCATTTCAAAAACCAAAAAAAAGTGGGTTTTGAAATTGGACATTGCTGAGTGCGAAACCAAAAATATTGAATGTGACTTTTGTAGGTAATGGACCCATCTATGCATCATATTTCAAGTTTGAAGTTATTTCGAAAAAAAATCTTGAAGTTGATAGTAAAAATGTCAAAAACATGGGTTTTGAAAAATTGAAAATTCTGAAAGAATGACTATAGGCACAGAAAAACACTCTAAAACGACGTTTTAGAGGGCAAATAAAAGCTACAGTTTGGTGTTTATATGATCAAAATCGGCTGAAAATTCCGAATTTTATGTCCATTTATGGGAGAATTGGGCTCAGCCCGAACCAAATATTGGATCCTGTCCTTATTCTTCATCTCCCTTATTTTCTCAATCATTTGTTTCAATGTAAAGATTTGATCCACCCATCCTCTACCACTTCTAAGCGCACCTTGTTCTTCACAATCAGTCCTTCAGTCACTCGACGCATTCTTCGACCAAAATACCAGTATATATCT
>JABUQX010062321.1:0-35216 GCA_015478945.1 Trachelipus rathkii | reverse complement strand
ATGAATCCATCTCAACAATAGTACACCTGGAATCGTTAATCACAAGATTGGCAATCTCGTAGTACATTAATGGCCTAGTTACCATTCAGATTTAAATCCCGAGCAAAATAATCATTAAAAGTGTTAAACGAGAACCTCTGGTGTCAAAAACAGCTTACCCAAAACCCCTTTTTTCACTTTATAAATAATGTTTTTAAAGATAAAAATGCAATAGCTATTGGGAATGTGTTGCATATTATGTTTTGAGCGACATGCGACTTATAGGAAATTACCAGAAGACAAGACTCAATGTGAAGAAGTTTCCAAGGAATATAACAAAAAAAATGGAAAGGGTTAAAAGCCATTTAGAGAAATTCTAGCGCCAGAGCAAATGATTCACCGAATTGTCGAACAAATAGTAGACGCTGAGTTCAATCGACAATGAATGCTTTTCTGAATTTTATATTTTGAGCTTCACAAATCATAAATAGATAACCCCTCCCTATATCCACTTTAATATTTGAAGGATAAAAATTAACTAAGTTTTCCGAATGCAAAAAATATTAATTGAATAGTAGGCTTATATATCATGTTCGATAGATTAGTTAATATTAACATTCATACAATATTGTGGAAATCTTTCATATTTTGGATTGCTGGACTGGATAATTTGCCTGCAAAAGCTCTTAGGCTACAAATGAAGTTTCTCTCTCTCTTCTCCCTCATCTATATATTAATATATATAAATATATTGATAATATATATAATATTATATATTATAATATATATATTTAATATTATATATATATAATATATATATATACTATTTATAAAAATACAATACTTATATAATATAAAATGATATATAATATCTGTCAGCGTTCAACCCGGCCTGGAGTCCGCCCCCGCAAATCCAGCGACACCTCTATTTAAAAACTACGCCAGCACATAAAAACTGAATACATTTTTGAAAGTAGCGAACATTTTAATGCCGGGAAATGTAGAGAAATTAAAATAGTGAGCGATGGTAATAAAAAAAATAAATAATAACTATTATTATTGTTTGTTAGCTACTTACCATATTTAAAATTCGCGCAACCACCGACCTCAGACCCAATCCTGGCCCAAATCATCAAGTATACCTGTCGCCGCCCATCGTTCCGATCCTACAGCCCCCCTCTCCCATCACACACGTGATGATACACTAAAATAACGTTCCTAGTATAAGGACCTACTGACCTAACCTAACAATTTTTAATTTTTTAATTTTATTTAATTAATATGTCAGTTGCCAGAAGCGTACGGCACCACATGCCACGTAAAATGATTTCCATTCTCTTATATTGCTTATTTAAACAATTAAAATGAAATTAAAATTTATATAAGTAGTAATTAATAATTATAAAAAAAATTGTTTTTGTTTCCGACACTGACGAGTTGTAAAAAGTTCGTCTGAAATAGAAAGTTCATAAGTTTATGTAGCTAGCTACGTAGTTTGAGACTAGTGTCAGCTATCGGGACCCTGGCCATATATATATTATACTATATATTATATAATAGATACTAAATATCACTACGACAAAGTAGTTATTATATATATATATAAATATACTATAATATATATAAGTATATATATATATATTATATACTATATGTATAAATATATATATATATATTATAATATATATCATGAAATCCAGTTAAAACCCACTAAATCCATATGCTGTTCAAGAAACTACACAATAGCACAGGGAATAGAGGAAATGTACATTGTTTGGAATCCTGGTAAAATTTTAGTGCGAAAACTGTTAAAAAAAAAAAAAAAAATCATATCTCAAAAACTACAATAGCACAGCGCAAAGAGAATACATTTTTGGAATCCTTGCAAAAAATTTAAGTAGAAAATGATAAAAATAATATAAAATAAAATAATATAGCTAATTTTGTTACTTTTTATCTATTAGGGGATCTTCCAGTCTCATGTAATAAGGATTGTGCAGAGATCAGAAACAAATCATACACCCTCTATATAATATATATATAATATATTATATAACACAAATAACTCCATTACTACTTTAAAAGTATTCACGGCAATGTACGCGGGCTCGAGCCGACGGGGAACACAGGGGACGTTTCCATACCCGTAGGGGGAGGGCGGACGGGAACCCCCCGCGAAACTATCTCACAAAACCAAAGAACAGGGGCATTCCCAGAGAAGTAACACGGAGAGCACCCTCCCCGGAGGGGGGATTATTACTACCCGTAGTTCCCCGAAGCCCGGAGAACCCGACTGCCTGCATCGTGCGGTATGACCCTTCTTATTAGTTAAAAAAAAAAAAAACAAACTATACTAGAAAGTCTTTATTTTAACGAGTAACGTATAAAAATATTAATTATGCATTCTTCTCATCTTATTATTCCTTTTAACGATTAAAATGAGTCTTTTTTTTTTACACTATCCTAACCAAAATTTTACGAGGATTCCGAAAAAATGTTATCCTTTTCCCTGTAGCTATTGTAGTTTTGAGGATTTTTTTTTTAAGTTAAATTTACCAGCGAGTTCCAACAATGTATTCCTTTTCCGGTAGCTGTTGTAGTTTAATAATGGATTAGTGCCCTACGTCTAGCAGCGTGATATATTATATATATATTATATACTATATAGTAATATATAATATATATATATATATAATATACTCTATAATATCATATATAAATAATATATATTATATATATAATATATGATATATATATATATATATATATATCCAGCACCGAAGAGGCCATGCATTTAAACAAAAACTTTATAACAGCTACACGAAAGATAAATATCATTTTATCTAATCAGGAGACATTTTTTACCCCTGAAATTAAAAAAAATAACGCTTTTTTTAAAAAATTAAAATTGTAAAAATTTGGAAAAATTAAAGTTTTTTTGAGAATGCACGAAGAAGCTGTATAGTCGGAGGGGAGCGCGTCCCAAAGTTCCGGTGGGATGCGCTGCCAAAGTTGTGTCCAAATGTTGATTTTTTTTTCTTTTATAAACTTAAGATACCCGACGGGGTAACCACAAAGATGGAACGAGTCGGGTTTCTCGGCCTACCGGGGACCGACGGGGGGGACTTTGTTCCCCCCTCTGTCCCTCCGTCGGGTCGAACCCCCCTCGAGGGTTAGTATAAAAAGAAAATATTAATAAACATTTTCTCCAAAGACGTACAAAAATAAAATTTTCCTGGTACTTTGGCAGACTTTGCTCTCGCAACAACTGCAGGATTTCACAAGTCAATCACAGCTATTACACTTGCCAGGTGTGGATGATTTTAAGAGGTCGTATATGAACTTCTAATGTAAATATATGAAGAAGGTAGATATTGAAATAAAAAAAAATACATTCCTATAACAAAGCATGGCTATGATTAAATAGTTTTTTTAAAGTTTGCGATGAAATTACTTGCTGAAATTAAAAAAATGTTATTTATTTTCCTTAGATGTTTATAGTTTTCTAGTTACATGCCTGGGCTCTTCGGGATTATTTTGGATATAGTTATATATTATAAATTATATATTTATATAGTATATATATTATATATATAACTAGTATATATATAAAGTATATTATATAAATTATATAAATATATTATATATACATATAATATGGCTAAAGTTACTTTAACCCACACGGAACGGAAGCTCAGATCAAAAAAAATTTTCACAGGTAATCATGATACAAAAAATGTTTTACTCCTTGTAAAACCCTTGATAAATTACTGAAATTAGCAACTAACTTCAGTCGTGATAACAGCTGTATAGAAGAAAGCAAAAACAAGATTCATTTAACCCCAGGAAAAAGTAAAGAACATCTATTATGTATGCATAGATGTACCCTGTCGGTGAAATTTTTTTTGATCCGGAGCTCCCGTTACCGAAGCGGATAAAGTGTGAGCTTGTTTAAGAAACTGTACCAGTTATAATTTATTTATTACTCTCTAAAGTAATATATATAATTATAGATTAGGCAATTCGTGTATATTTATTCTATAGTATAGATGTATATAATATATACTTAAGCTAGCACTATAAGGAACATAGTAGATTAATGAGTATATTACATACCTCAAAATTCTACCTATTACTAAAAGGATATTGTATTATCATATATATTATATAATATTGATAAAGAACGTTAGCACTGTAAAAAAGACAATGATCAAGAGCCATCCGAATGAAGGTTCAGGACTTAACTAAAACTATAACAGACTAACACGAAAAAAATTCACATTATTGGAATCTCAGGAGACATATATACCCACTAAACACACATATAAAAAAAACCAAAAAATAAAAAAGGAAACTAATAATATCTGCACTGTGCTTTTTTTAAAATATGATCAACTAAAATTCGGTTAAGAGTTGATAAAATTAGTTTTTGAGGAATTCTGAAGAGCTCGCGTACTCCGAGCTGTGAGCACGCAAAGTGGCCAAATGTGATTTTTTTAAAAAAACTACAAGACCATAACCCACGGTAAACAAGAAAGTATAGAGTCGTGGAGTTTCTCTGGAGCAGCCTACCGAGGTGAACAACGCGGTGGACTTCGTCCCCCCTTGTCCCTCCGTCGGCTCGAAAACCCCCTAAAAAAGATATAAAGAAGGAAAAATAACATTTTTCTCCAAAGCCGGTAAAAGAATTTGGCAACTTTTGCTCTCGAGAAGTAATGGCAGTTTCCAAGGTCAATCAACGTACACTTGCTCAGCGGTCTAGGTGGATATCCTTACAAGAATATTATATGGTGTTATAATAAAATTAGAATTTTTTTTTGTTTTTTTAATTTTTTTATTTAAGTTTCATACGAAAGATTGAAATACGTGCTGTATAGGTCGAAACAAATGTGTATTTATTTCTCATAGATGTTAAGTTAAAGTATACGGATTGGTCTCAAATGAACGCTTCGGGAAAGCTAGGAGCACAATATAGAAAAAAGATAAGTAATAATACAATTAGTATATATATATATACTATAATTAGATAATATATATATATATATATATGTATATATAGTATATAATATATATAATATATATATATATATATAATATATATATATATATAGTACTGAAATTATGATTAGTTAAATTAGTTAATATATATATATAGGGGCGTTTCCTGATTTTATCAGCTTTTTTTTTTGTAGGAGGAGAAATATTTGAGTTACTTAACAAGAGCGTAGCTCGTCCCTACTAATATTATATACTAACCGTATTTTCTCTAAATTATATAATAGGTATCATATTTTTATACAGATAATATATATATATATAATATTATAATAATATATATATAATATATATATATATATATATCTTATATATATTATTATATATAGTACTATTAGAATGATAAGTTAATATAATATATAATATATTATATATATATATATATATATATATAATATATATAAATATATATATAGTTATATATATTATTATAGTATAATATATATATATATATATATATAGTATATAGTATATATATAAATATACTATATATATATATAGCAAGCTTTGGCGCCGCCAATGCTATCGACAATTATACTGAGAGTTCAAGTAGCGGAACGAAAAGAGAGACTTAAAAACTTTTGTGAATCAAAAAAACACACAACATAGTTGATTCAAGTCAATATTTAGGAAAACTTGTATAGGAAACAGTAAAAAAAACTTTTTTGAGAAAAAAAAAGAGAAATGATTAGATGTTTTATAATACTAGTCGAAAGCTTTTCTCGGACAGTTAGGATATTCTCCTCAATAACGTATCGAATTGAAAAACTGATGTAATTTTTTCAGTTTAAAATCTACTAAAATATAAATATCCTGTATTAAACGCGTCTTGGCAAACAATATAAAGCAGTTAATTTTTTGATTTATTTCGCCAAAGATGAAAGGAGGGGAATGGCAAAGTAAAATCAACGCCCCCCCTGCTGTATTGCTCACTTTCCTCCCCTGACTACCCCCATAGTATCTTTACATTATGTACTAATAACAAGAGATTTATTCCATGTAATTAGCTATTTATAAAGTTGTGTTTGTAAAATAGAGAAGATGTTGTTTGGGTGGATGTTTCTCTGTAGGGGTAGTGGTATTGTGCTGTTACTGATTTGTTTAAAATGGGAAGTTGCGAAAAAGAAGATATTGGTGATGTGTGATTACCTATGTACACTGGATAGCGAAGCTTAAGATAGTAAGAGGAGTCGGCCATCCGATAATGCTATCCAAACAATTGTACCCAAGAATGCTTGCAATTGCGTGTTTACTGATCGTACATCCAAGAGCAAGTTTAGCGGTTTTGAAACGGCTGTTTTTCTGCTCTTAGCATATATAAATCAGAACCCTCTAGATTGGAAAAATGAAAAGAGAGGAGATGAGAACCTGGCCTGATTGCTATTCCATTTTTAAGAACTAATTCATTCATTCATGGAGTAGATGACACTAGATGTAAGTTCATGTAGCAATTATGTTGATATATATTAGTATATATAATTATATAGTATATTATATATTTATATATATATATAGTATATATATATATATATATATATTATATATATATATATATATTTATAATATTGATATATATATTATATATACATACATATATATACATATATATATATGATTATATAATAGTCAGATATATATATATATAATTATATATATTATATATATATACTATTATATAATTATATATATATATATATATAGTATATATACTATATATGATATATATATATATATATATATATATATATGATATATTATATATGATATATATATAGTATATATATATTTATTATACTATATATATATTATAATATATATATACTATATATATATTATATTTATATTTAGTATATACTAATATATATATATATATATATATATATATAATTATATATATATATATATAGTATATATATATATATTTATTATATATATATAATATATTATATATATATATAATATAATATATATATTATATATATATACATTGTTAGGATCAATGCTTTAATTATAAGTTTTTATAAGTTTGTAGTTTGTCTAATAAAGGACCGCGAAACATTCTAGAATAAGAGTGGATATATAAATAGTTTGCCTGTATATAAGTTGTGGATGTGGGGGTGGTTGACATAAAAAGTGATGTGTGTATAAAAAAAAATAGTGGCCACAGAGATATAATTTTACCACATATCAAAAATAAGTATATTATGAGTAGAGAACATTAGCTGGGCGCCTTGTGAATAGAAGTTCTTCATTTATGGGATAACTCAAACATAAAAAAAATCGAATCAGTATTGTAATCTACGATATGAAGGAGGATTGGTCGTTGATCATGGATGTGGTGGTGGAGGAAAACTCCAAAACGTATGTGATGACGTACAGACCCGCAAAATTCCAAACAGAATCGTGTATAAGTGGTGGTGTGTAGGGGTAACACCAAGCATAGCAACTCCCCAGCTATTGACAACTAACTTCAGTGGTTTCGGAAAGCAAGGATATAACTAAGAAAGTTAACACTTAAGTATGGGGGTTGTAAAGTGGTGGTGGATAACCTGAAGATGTGCCATATTTGGTATTGAGCAGAACTAAGGCGCAAAGTTATAAAAGATAGCTAGTATATACTGATGGTTTAGGTACAGTAGGTATTTGAGGTGATATAGCTGTTCAACAACAAGAAAGCGTTTGGACGTTACTTCCTCATCTAGGTGTTAAGGAAAAAGAGCCCTACGGGAGTTCATATGCTGAAAGGAGAAGTTATGTAGAAGTATGAATAGAATGACTTGCTAATCATAGGATTATTTTAATTAATTTCGTACTAGTGCAACCATATGAACTTTAGAGACATGCTTTGGTTGAAGCTTAACTAGCTATGTGCACGTATAGTTAACGTGCGGACAATGAGAATGCTGTGAAGGGAACGCTGATGGTCAAAAAGCTCTAGGAAGGTGAAAGCGTTTAAATGGAGCAAGAAAATGTTTTCTTACGTAGTAAGAAAAGAACTAGATTTGAGAAGTAGGCCCATCTCTTGGCAGACACCATTGTGCGTGTTTTGTTCAGCGTATTACATTCTTGGGTGGAGAACTGTAACTATTTGTAGTTTAAATCAGATTGTGATATGTTTGTCACAATTCTGATATTAGATACTACATTACCACTCAAATCTTATATAGAATGTCAATTTCTCTTGAATTAGAGAAAAAGAAGAATTGATGACAATTAAGTGGAGTTAAAGTAGGAGTGTTGCGCAGAAAAGAGAAATATATAACCACTTACAGCACAGAAATGGAAGAAGCCACAAATAGATAGCACAGTAGAAGGATGATTAGACTCATATGTTTTGAGAAAGAGCAAAAAAGGTTTGAATGCGAATCAGATCACTCAAGTATCCGGGCACTCTATAATTGACTAAAATCACATATTGTAAGAACCAAGCTTTAGAGATCACTTGAAAAGAAAAAAATTAGGCCCTAAAAAGAATGTTTGGATAAAAACTTAGAGAGTGTGGATGCGAGTAGTATATTAGAGCAATTGACTAATGCTCGATGAAACGCCTATACAATGGTGGCTTTTCATTAACTTATATGTGTACCTTTGAGCAAGTTTTAAATTACACATAGAAGGGTATTGAAAAAGAACAAGTTAAGAACAGTAGATTAAGCGACGCTTGTTCTGGGCTCTAGAACTGTTCTCGTCAGCTAAAAGAAGACGTAATAACACACGAGTTGCTTGATCTATGTGTATGGGTCCCATTTTCTCACAAATTTTTTCTAGTAAATTTCATTATTAAAGAATTTTCATGTTTCATGAAACCAATATGCAGAATGGGTGTTGACTTGGGAGGAAGATAAGTTAAGGGAGGTTGTAACCACCTCTGCGGGATTTTAATTGAGAGATCTCGTAGAAATAAAACGACGCTAACTCTCTAAGGAGATATATATATATCGTAATTGTCCATCTTTTATAGCGAAACGTATTTCGATGGGTGAATTTCAATTGGTGCCAAACAATCAGCCTGAGAAAGCCAAAATATATAGATCTACGGTGATCACAACACTATCAACCTGTAGTTGATGCCGCAAAAGTACTTGGACTCACATAGTGTGCAGTAAATAGTGCTTCACAAGTCTGATGATTATTAAGTTAAATCCGATCATGATGTAGCTTGATAAGATGATGGTGAGGATAAATAAATACGGTAATAACTATTAGTTGAGTATAAATGTTAGCATTAGTGAAACATCCTCTATATGTTACTATTTTAAAATTACCTAAAAGTGCGGAGAAGAATAATATATAAATAAAAAAACAAAAAAATAGAATAAAATAAAAATAAAATAATAGATAAACATCAAAATATCCCAATGAAAACAATGTATTATTGACGTGATATTTACGGGTAGTCCCGATTACCTCACCGGACTCATAATGTGCATGACCAGTATCTAATGATCGCTAATTCACCTCACTAGTGCGATCACTAGTAATAAGTAATTAAGTCTTAAACATTTATATTCCAAAGATTTGAAAAAAAATCTAACACATCACCTGGGTGCTTAAACATGTGAGCGTGCCTCCCAACCCACATATTATTAGAACATGTGAAAGATATAAGAACAAGCATATATGAGAGATACAAGAAAAGTAATATAAATATATATTTATTAATTTATAACGGATAAAACTTGATAAAGATGAATACATAAAAATATGTTAATAAAGTTTCTCCTGAAACAGTCTATATTTGGAACAGTGAACTATATGGTTTACTCAGGTAAAATAATGCATTTGAAAAATCATAATTTATCTAGAGCAAAGTTTTATAACCTTTGCTTTAATATGGACTCCATCAAATATATATATATATAAGATATATTTTGACAACCCCTATAGGTCCACCACCACTCACAGGCGAAGCCCCTATTCAAGGACGCGTAGGTTGACTTCGCCACGACTGCACGCTACACAACGTATAGACACCCCAATACAGTCGCGGTCTCTCGGAGGATGACACATACGTCAGTTTAAGTGCGGAATTAAATCAGCAGGAGGGAAATCACCAGAAGAAGCGAAGAGAATCCAACAGAACAGAAGTTGCGAAAAGGAGAATGAGAAGACTACACACCTGTCAGCGAACTAGCCTTGATTGTCCAAACTCCACACCACATACTCAGGGCGAAGGGGGGGGGTCTCGGAAAAAACCCCCACGCCACCACACCCAGCACCCCTCTTTGGTTGGTCATCACCAACGTCGAAATGGGGTGTAGAGGCAGTTGACAAGTGCGCTCCGAGCACCTTTCCCTCCGCGGGTCTCCGCGCCCCTGCCCGGTACGTATAGAAAAACCGATTAATAAGCCACGCGAGACATCGCGCCGCCATAGATAGAGGTTCAAAGTGAGAGAAATACGGGGAATACAGGGTATTTAATTCTTTTGGCCTTTGAACTCATACCTCTTGTCCAAAAGACGTGAAGAAGATGAAACCATCCCCCCCTAGATAATGAGAAAGAGTACTCCATACAGGCGGGCACGCCCTCCGTAGTCCTAAGCTTTAGAAATCAAAGCTTAGATAGACGAAAAAAAGTCCGCAGCGTCGTAAACAAGTAACCCCATTCTTTGATGCCACCCTAAAACCGTTGTGATGTGACGGTTTCCAAGACATTTACTTCTTGGTATATTCTACAGCGCCAAGATGTATATTGTCAACAGGAGAGACGAGAAAACCGTCGAAAGAGATAGAAATTGAAGTCTTTAGAGAGGAGATTGGGTAAGTTTGACTCTTTAAAAATTAAATGTCGACAATGGTTGAAGTACGACCCCACCCGGAATAGCCACTGCGCAGCATCAGCAAAGAGAATCGAAAGCATTAAGATCGAGATTGGCAATAAGATATAAAATGGAGTAGAATGAGAGATGATTTGCAGATGAAGGGCACGAGTCATACGGAACAGGATGTGTTGAATAAGTAGATTGCAGAGAGATCGATAATTGAAGAAGTAAGAAAAAGAGTTAACAGAACGAGAGTTAAGCACCACAATAATCAAAAAAGAAAAAATTCGCCCAGCAACATACACACACATAGCATTTAAGAAAACTAGACAGAAGTAAGCAAAGGTAAGGAGAAACCCATTTGAAAAGGAAGAGCCCGGAGAGCAGGTGTCGCTTGCGCAAACGGTTCAAGAATGCAAACTCTGATATGTCAAGCGCCACGACGCAAGTTCTCCCACCTTAAGTTCTAGCGAAAACCAAAATCAGTAAGATAGAAAGATATTCGCCAGATAAGGACCTCGAACGCCGAATCCATTAACTGCGTGATCGGGAAAAAAATGATAGATCAATGATCTAAGAAATGGAAGTTGAATAGGGTTTCAAAGAATCTAATAAGACACTTGATAGAGCCTATAAGGCTGATATTAAAGATCAAAGCCTAACTTTTTCGGAATCAGGATTGGACATGTGCTGCCTTCCACACTGAGGAAAAGTGTTAGATGAACAGGAGAGAATCAAGTAACCAGAGGGGTCCAGCACGAACACACATCCCTCAATAACTACGGGAATGCCATCCGGCCCCTACCCGCCTTCCTAACTTTTTCGTAATTTCAGAGCCACTGTCAACAATCCGAATTCAAATGTGAAGCTACAAGGCAAAGGCATAGATCAACCTGAAAGACAGAAAGAATAGGATTTTTGGTTGGATATATGATATATTCACATGATTCGTTTTTCGAGGTTTGAGTTAGTTAGAAAATAGTAACATTTTACTTAGTAGCCGAAGAGATGATTGGCCATTATTCAGTTGGAATTATCAAACCAAACCATCCAGAGAATAAAAGGGATGCAAGAACAAATATAACAGAAGTATTAGAATGTTTTTAGCTATATCCTATACCGAGTTAATCAGACTTTGTCATAGGAGAACCTATAGGAGTTTAAGGCCGCACTTTCTTTTTTGAATGTAAAGCTCTTTTGCTCGTCGAAGAGTATCCAGCAAAACGATTCTACGAATTGCAAATTAGCAAGATTGATAGAGATATCGAGTAGATTTTTTGCTCCACTCCCAGTACTGCACGTTCTCTAGCATTGTTATATACTCAGAGTAAGAAAGCTAACTCTCGAGTCGAACTCATGTGTTTATGATATGTATATATATTGATTTGTTTTAGTCGGAACAAATTTTTTTATATTAACTTTTTACACGTGCTTTTCTCTTCCGCATCAACGATACAGTTACTAACCATCTTTTGATCGGACCAGGGACAAGTTTCGAAGGGGCGTCAGCGAGACAAATCCACACGTAGCAGTATCACTTATAGTTATCGTAGAAGCGATCTCACGCTATAAGCCCCCAATCGCCCGATATCAAAATAGTTTGTGCTCTCCAAGAAAAGAAAAACACGTAGATGTGACGTAGGAGGCAGATGGAAGGCTGTTGTGAGATAGAAAGTATAAAAATACAAGTTTTAATTCTAGCAAACTTCACAATAGGTATGCGAAAATGGTTGTTTTAAGAGAGGACTAGTGGGTGAAACATAGGTTAGTGGTTCAAGAATTGGTTAGGACGACCGGGAATTTGTTGGTTCTTTAATTAGTGCTCCAGATCGTTGAGAATGCCGGAATATCTCTTAGGCCTCCTCCCCACTAAATCGTATGAGAACCCCCAACCATCAGTGTTAGTACATTTGAATCCCAAAATAGAGATCTCATATCTTGTAATTAGAGAAAGATATAACAGACTCTAGGTGAGAAGTAGTAAGATATCAAAAATAGGCTGAAATAATCTCTGTTCTATTAGGAGGGCAGTAGCAGAAGCACAAGATTAATTTAGTAGAAGGAGAAAGATTTTAAGCCCATTAGAAACATCGATATAGGAGATTCAGAATTCACAAGTGCTTAACAGCTACAGGTAAGTGTTTATGTTAACATAGTACTAATATTCCACCCGTTATAGACGAAATTATGAAATAAGTATAGTTGACAGATTAAAATCACGAGTTAAGAGAATTCCTAGCCATTCTGGTCTTCAGAAACGGTAGAGCAAAATGTTAATCTAGATTAGAGAAAGTGGTCCACGATAAGTTTTAGAGTTAGATGCAATTGCACACGATGTAGAAATGTATAATATATATATATATATAATATTAGTATTAATATATTAATATTAATAATAATAATATATATATTATATATATTATATATATATATAATAATATATTATGTAATATATAAATTAAATATAGTATATTAATATATATAATATATTAATAAATATATATAATATAATAATATATTATATATATATATTATATATATTTATATATATATTATATAATAATATTTTTGACAAGTCATATAATTGGTGGATTTTTTTTTACGAAGTTGACACGCCCTCAGGTATGCTTTGTTGGATTTGCTAATATATATATATATATATATATATCATATATATAACAGTTTGGTTGGTGGGTTGTGACTGGGACTAGTCTTGATAGGCCCATGTGGCTTCTTACTGTCTCTTTATTTCTAATGTTCTAATATGTGGAGTGGAAGTATATAATAGTTATATCCTAAGTTCTAACTGTCTCTGATTTTCACATGTTCTTATTAACTCTTTAGATTTTGTATTACTTACTATTTTAAAAGCCTGGTAAAATTATCCTCATTTCACTTTTATTACTAGTAAAAATTAAAAAGGGATACTCTTTGTAAATAGAGAAATTAAGAACCTTATTTCGTGGAATGATGCATTAATAAAAACATGCTTCTGCTCTCTATTGATTTTTTTTTTTAATATCATAAATATGAATACCAGTGTTTATTAACATTGTTTCCTTCCTTTTTTTTTTTTTTTTTAAATTTTTAATTAAGTTTTCTGTATTCAGCTGAGAATTTTTTAAAACCTTATACCGTTTCTTTCTAGGAAGAAATTATATCTATACAAATATTTATGAATACAACAAACAAGATATCAACCAAAACAATCCGTAGTTGTGGAAGTTCGGTGAGTGATGTATGTACGTGTATTTAGCTCATAATATTTTATAACTTTAATTATATACAGTGTTAATTTTGTCATTTATTGGACAGTTAAATAGAGAACCATACTCAAAATGAATATTAACGAAACATTATAGAATTATTTTCTTTAAACTAGTTTATTTTTCTTTGCCACCCCTTAGGCTATAGACATCTGACTTGCCTAATCATATACGCAGTCTAGCCTGTGTGCGTTAGCATAGAAACATTTCATGGACTAGACTTGTTTTGAAGGTAGTCAATAGCCTTTTCTGTTTGTTATAAGTGATTGTATTAATATTTGACTATATATATATATATCTTCTAAACTAGATATAAGAAATAGGTCTAGACTACAGTAGAGTGCTTACTTTGTAGTAGACTCTATTAAGCTTATCATCTGGTGCAAGGTGAGATTTTTGTGTATATATATATATATATATATATATATATATATATATATTATATATATATATATATATATATATATATATATATATATATATATTTAAAGAATATTGCAGAGAAGACTGGGAAGCCAAGTAGAGGGAGTCTTGAGAGAATGGTAATACTGATTCAGAGCGGGCAGAAGCACAATGAAGACAATATTTTACATGAAAATGTTGATAGAAAAGATAGAGTGTAATAAGAAAGCTGAAGTGGCCTTTTTGGACTTGAAAAAAGCATTTGATTGAATAAATAGAGAAAAGTTATGGAAAGTGTTGGGAGAACTGGAGTATGGGATCACTCAAAAGCTGATAAGAACAATAAAAAGCACACCAGACTTCTAGAAACAAGATAAAGCAGCATTTGGGGGATGAGAGATATGTCACGGTAGATACAGGAGTGAGACAAGGAATCGTTCTCTTTCTGTTACTGTTCATAATATTTATGGACTATGGTTTGAAGAGAATTTATAGACTGGAAAATGCAGAGCATATCCTGGTATATGCTGAAGATGCAGCCCTAATAGCAGAAGAGGGAACTGATCTACAGGAGATGATAGACAGATGGAATAAACAAATGAGAAGATTAGATATAAAAATAAGTACAGAAAAGACAAATTATGAAAGTAGCTAGGGTGATGGAGGATTTAAACATGAATAGAAGGAACTCCACCGAGACAGGTTGAAGAATTCAAATATTTAGGGGTGATTATGGAGGGGTGGGAGGAATGAAGGTGGGTTGAGGGAAAGAATGAAAAAATTTGCAAAAAATGTTGGTACACTGTACCCAATACTAAAGAAGAGAGAAATACTTAACAGAGTGAAAATGATAATATATAAAACTGTATTGAGACCTTTACTGATATATGGGGCTGAATGTTGGGCCATTAATACAATACAGAAGCGAAGGATAGATGCAAAGATTTATATTAACTGAGAATAACAAAATCAAATATCAAAAATATTATTATAAGTAATGCATATTGTTACCCCCCTATTTTTATAAAAATCATAGCTATGTATTAATCTAAAAAAAAATAATGAAGATTAGTGAAAATGAAAATCGTCGTTCTCATTAGGAAAAAAAATTAGAGCATCGCAAAATTGTTAAAACTCCCATAGGCTTTTCTTATAGTGGTCTGCCATGTTACTGCACATTCTGAAATACGCAACAATAATGTAAAAAGATATAGCCAACAAATGTATTATGAAACCATAGTGTAATTTGACGATTCTAAGAAATTTTATAAACTGATATTTTTTACTATATATACTATATATATATATATATCATATATATATATATATAATATATATATTATATATATATATATATTTTATATATATAATATATAATATTATATATATTATATATATCTATATATAGGCCTTCTTTGGAATTGGCCCTATAATCAATATCGATTATTTTTTATAATATAGATATTTTTATTTTTAAAAATATCGATAATTTTTATTTTTAATGATAAATTTAAAGATTTTCATTTTTTAATATTACAAACTAAGAATATTAAAACAAGTTTTAATTTAATAATTTTAATTCCACATTATAAAACATCGAAAATATTATCCTTATATTATTTTAAAGTTTAATATTATTGAGGAGGTTTAAATTTTACAATATCTTTTAACATCTGGACAAATAAATCACTTCCACTGTGTCGTTTTCTCCACATAAATTCGAAAAGGTAACTATCCAACATATGTCTCGCAGTACCACATTCTCGTTTGTTTCGCTGTTTTCTTGAAACCAAAGTGATTCTATTTTTTGAGTATGTGCTCCATTAAGTGGGTTTACAAAATGTTGAGAATGATTTACTGTTATACCGTATGTTTATAATTTTTTTTTTTGAATTTTTTTGATGTCTTTTTATGCTGCCCATGAATCAGAAATAATTAATGAACTATCTTCGATATGATTGCATATTTCTTTTAACAATACTTTTGAAGATCTATTTGGTACTAGAACTAAAAAAACAATCATTGGTTTCTCTGCAAATTCCGCCGAACACCCACTGGTTGGGATAAGTTTGTCCTTTATTATACTTCCTTCCTGAAAAAGCAGATTCATCCATCTCTAACTGTTTTATTTTTCTCCTCCAATTTTTTTTTGATGCCAACGTTATGGTAGAAGTAGCTTTAGTGGCCATTGAGTGAAGGTGTGTTTATTTTTGCTCTCCCATTTTACTACTATAATTTGTGTATTTGAAAGTGAATTTAGTAAACAAATTAGTGTTGTGTATCTAACTACACTACTGTTGAGTATCTAACTACAGTCATTAACAATTGTTATATTAATTTTGTGATAATTTAAATTTGATAGCCTAAAATCTAGGCTAACAATAGGTAAGAGATTTACTGTTTTCTGTGTCGAGGTTTATTTGGATTCTTAAATAGATTTTCTGTATTTAAATACAGTCTTTAATAATTGTTACTTTAATTTAGAGATAATTTAAATTAAATTAAGTTTCCCAGTCATAGACTACAGTTAAGCCTAGATTAGATTAGATTAGATTGTTAGGGTGGTGGTCTCTTTGAGGCCCCTTGTCACTGCGACCCACTTGGATCTTTTGTGACATGCCCTTGTCTATTAAAACTCCTGGTTCATCCGATTTTCCGCAGGAATTTTCAGGAACTCTCCAGGAGATGGAGTTTTGATATCGTAAGGTCTTCAGCACATCCCTCTTGCCAATACCATATCTTTGGCCAGCTTAAAGCTTCGGCAATTATACATAGAATGGTTCTGCCGATTCTACTGCTTCACGGCAGTATCGGCATGAATCACATTCAACTTTTCCCATTTTCTTGAGGTGATATCTGACTGGCCCATGTCCAGTTAGAATTCCAGTCAGAATTCGAAGATCAGATCTACTCAGAGCAAGCACTTCTTTTGCCTTTCTCGGAGAAAGATCAATCAGATCTTTAGCCTGTCTGAGACCAGGGATGCTTGTCCAGTAATTGGTCATAGCTTTGTGTTCCCATTGTTTCAGAGATTCTTTAATGTGGGCCTTAGAAAGTCCACAGAAGGGTTCCGGACCACAGTAGGCGGTTCTGGCTCCTTCCTTAGCGAGGCGATCAGCCTCCTCATTGCCTGGTACACCTTGATGCCCCGGCACCCACATCAGATTAACTCTGTTGTGTTGAGCCAGTTGCTGTAGGGTACGTTGACATTCCCAAACCAGTTTAGAGTCATACATGCAGGAGCTCAGAGCCCCAATAGCCGCCTGACTATCAGTTGCCACAGCGATCTTTGCCCCTCGCATCCCTTTTTCTATGTTTATTCTGGCACAAGCCATTATGGCGTAAATCTCTGCCTGAAAGATGGTGGGAAAAGCACCCAGGGCTATACTGCGCCTGCAATTGGGTCCGACCAGTCCCGCACCAGTCCCACCATCTATCACCGATCCATCAGTGTACCACATAATGGTTCCTGATTCAAGTTTAGGACTTCCATTATCCCAAGTTGAACGATTTGTAATAAGGATTTTATACTTTATTCCAAAGCTATTTTTATTTTGGCAATTTTTTTTTTTTTTTTTTTTTTTTTTTTTTTTTTTTTTTTTTTTTTTTTTTTTTTTTTTTTTTTTTTTTTAAGTCCAAAGGTCTGCCCATTTGTATCTCTGGTACATCTTCCAAAATTCGAAGGTGTCCGAGTCCAGTTCTGAGTTTAATTTGACCAAGAATGGCCAATCTGGTTGCACATGACATGGCCTCCCTTCTGATGTGCAAATGCAGAGGAAGGAGGCCTATCAGTGCCTCCATTGCTGCAGTAGGGCAAGTATGCATTGCCCCTGTGATCGCTAGGGCATGGCAAGCCTTGCAAATCTTTGCAGTTTATTTTTTGTGCAGTCCTTTTTCAATCCTTCGCCACGCAAACAAGTGAAGGCATAGGTTGATTATAGGTCTGCTACAGTTATGTATAAACCAATTGTCATTTTTTAGTTTCAGTCCCCATGTTTTGCCAAGCATCTTTCGCATGTCCATAAGGGCCAATCGTACCTTTATGCCACTACCTTCTTAGATGTGGATTCCACGTTAGTTTTTGATCTAGGATTACTCCCAGATATTTGACTTCAGTGGAAGGGTTAATAGTGACATCACCAATCTTGGGAGCCGTGTATTTTAGCTTCCTCTTCCTGGTGAAGGGCACTATTACTGTTTTGCTTGGATTGATGTTTAGTTCCCTTTCCAAGCACCAATTGTAGGATATATTGAGGGCATGTTGCATGAGTTCCATTAGGACCTCTATGTGTTTGCCTCTAATAATAATTACAAGGTCATCCGCATATCCCTGCACCTCGAATCCGGATTCACTGAGTTTGGTGAGGAGACTATCAACCACCATGGTCCATAAAAGGGGTGAAAGTACCCCTCCTTGGGGGCATCCCCTCCCAGATGTCACAGTGATCATCTCCCCTCCCATTTCAGCCGTAATACGTCTTGTCCCCAACATTGCTTTAATCCAAGCAATCGTTGAGGGTCCGACGCCCTTGGAGGCGGCGGCATCCCCCATGGTCACATGCATGGTGCTATCAAAAGCACCCTGCACATCCAGGAAAGCACAAACCGCCACCTCCTTGTGATCTAGCGCTCCTTCTATCTTGGATACCAAGCTATCTAGTGCGCCAACTGTTGATCTACCGGACTGGTAGGCCCATTGATTAGGATGGATTTTCTTTTCTATCGAATTTTCCACCCTTATGTGGTAGTCTAGCACCTTTTCCATTGTTTTCAAAAGAAATGATGTAAGACTTATAGGTCGATTGGATCTGGGGTCAGACGTGGACCGTCTCCCCGTCTTGGGGATAAAAACCACCCTTACTTTCCTCCACAGCTGGGGAATGTATCCCAGGGCATAGCTCGCCCTAAACACTCTCACCAGCAGCGGAAGCAGACTCTCCATTCCCTGTTGAAGCAAGGCTGGGAATATGCCATCCCCTCCAGGAGATTTATATGGGCCGAAGGAATTTATTGCCCATTCTACCCTATCAGGGGAGAAGACTCTTCCAGACAGACTTTCCGTCCATCTCTTAGGTCTCCTACCATCCCATATATCTACTTCCTCCCCGTCGTCAACTATTACATTGTGCGGAAAGTGAGTGTTTATAAGTTCCACTAAGGTTTCCCTGTGGTTCTTTGTATAACTGCCGTCTTTCTTTAAGAGAAGGCTCGGCCCATTAGATTGGTCCTTTGAGAGCACTTTATGTAGACGCGCAGTTTCAGATTGGCTCTCAATGCTTTCACATAGAGACTTCCATGATCTTCTTTTGGATTTCCTAAGTTCCCTGTTATAAGCGGTTAGGGCAGTTTTGTATGCTTCCCAATTTTTATCCCGCTTAGCTTTATTGAAGAGTTTCCTGGTTTTAGATCTTAGAGTGGTTAGCTCTTGATTCCACCAGGGGACGCTTCTAGTTATCCCTCTTTTTTTTCAGAGGACAACTATTTTCATATGAATCTTGTATGATTGATTGCAGTTGGGTAGTGGATACATCTAGGTCCTGTACATCAAACAGTCCCTCCATATCCTCTACGCGCTGTTTAAGGAGCTCTTTATACAAGCTCCAGTTTGTTAGCTTAGGTATTCTCCGCTCCTCCTCTACTCTCTCCAAAGCTATGATTCCGAACCTGATGTGTCTATGGTCCGAATGAGATACTTCATCAGACACATACCAGTTCGAGATCTGTATGCCACGAGTGGCATTTATTAAGGTTAGGTCTAAGACCTCTTGTCTGTTCGATGTGATGAATGTGGGCTTACTGCCCTCATTCACCACATCAATACCATATTGAGCTAAGAATTCTAAAATACACTCACCTCTATTGTTGATGTCCTTGCTGCCCCACAGGGTGTGATGGGCATTTGCATCGCATCCCAAAATCAGTCCCCTGCAGGTCCGCTGACAGTATTGAGCAAGCCTGTGAATTTCTTCCGGAGGTGCTTCATTAGAGTCCCCGCAAAAGTATGCCGAGGCAATTACTACCTCTTGCACACCCCGCGCGGTTGGCACCTCTACTAGGGCTGCTATTAGGTCCCTTGTGGTGAATTCCGGAATGGACAGGGCATTGACCCCACCACCGATGACCATCGCCGCACGAGGCGCGCCATGGTCCCGACAGTATAGCAGCTTACCCATTCCACTTGGTATTCCTTTGATTGTTCCTTCTCTCACCCATGGCTCCTGTATGAGGGCTATTTGCAGCCTCTCGCATACAAAGGTCCGGACGAGAGCATCAGTTGCTGCCCTTTGCGTGGTGCAAGTTAATTTGAAGGCAGCTCAGATTGTTTTTATTGTCCATTATGCAGATTTGGGTTTGGGGTTCTGACTTGATCCCCTTGCCAAGGCCGATTTTGTTTGGCCTTCTTTCCCACTCTTTGCAGTTTGTATTTTCTTCTTTGGCTGTGAACCAGAGGGTGTTACCTTTTCTTTAAGAGCCAAGGTTTTCCCCTTTTCCTTCGGAATGTAGTCCTCAGGTGAGGCCGTTCCGCCAGAGGTGGGGAGCCTACTCCCCCCCTCGGGTTTCCCGCTCCTCTTCCTGAGTCCAACAGTACCAAATTTATAGCTGAGCAGATGGTTTTGGGCTCTCAGCTTGGTTTCAGAGTGCTGGTCAAGAGAAAGGACGAGGTGCACAGAATCGCCCCTCTCTTCCCTTTTCAGGACCCTCCACTCGTCAGTATTCAGGCCAAGGTTCTGTGCCTTTACAAAGGTTAGGATCTTATCGTTCCCATCCTTTGCACTATTCTGGAAGAGACCAGTCAGTACTATGGGTCGGGGGATTTCATCCCCTCCACTGTCCTTAGATCTGCCCCCTCCCAAGGTTTCAGTTGTCCAACAACGAGTTTCAGCCACTCTGCTGTGGCCTCGTCGTCGCAGTTGAACTGCACCCACCCTGGTTTGAGGATAGAGCCGTGAAACTTTGGCTGTGTGGTGTCGCCAACTAGTTCCACGATCCTGCCCAGGATTCCTTCTTGTATGGCCTTGAGTTGTTCCATTGTCAAGATTTCTTGTGGATAGTCTTTAGAGACTATTCCTATTCTAATTGTATTTATGGTGGGACTTGAGGTAGCGTGGGCACTTGCGCTCCCATCACTGCCTCCAGTCCTAGGTTTCTTTGGCACCCCCTTGGCGTAGAGTCACTAAGGCGCGCTCGTTTTTCCGCAGGCGGGGGGCCAATAGGCACGAGAGCCAGTTTGCGGGCCTCTGAAGGATCGTGCCCGTTCTTCACCAGCCACCTATATCTTCTTCTGGCCGCGCCTGAAAGGCGCGGCATTGTTAGTTGGAGCTTTTGAATAGACTCCTCGATATTAGATGTTGTAACCCCTAATGGGGTCGCAGCAGCCAGGTTGGATTCCTCTTCCACCCCCCTGACAGGGACTGTAAGCCCCTTTTCAGTTGAGGTTTCGGGGGAATCCAAAGAAGGCCTTGAGGCCTTTGGGAGTGGCGCACTTAAGGGGGTGCCCCCCTGTAAAAGTTTTTTCGAATCCATAAAAGAATAAGTAAAACTGAGGAATTATTCGGTCACCCGCAGCAGAGCCTCATACTGCGGGAAGGCTAAATTGAAACAGGAGGTCGCCTGGTATCCTGAGTCCGCATACTTGAGACCGAACTTCCCTCCGGCCATGCATCCCTTGGCGTATGCTGTTCCACCGTGGATTGGGGGCGGCAAAAGCTTAGTTTTCCCCCCAGAGGCCTCCGCTACTAAGGCAGCAGACTGTCTCTGGGTGGAAGTAAGCCCCAAAATTTTAAAACACCCATTGACAGTTAAGCCTACCTTATAATTTTAATATATCCCTGGCCTAGGTTAAGCTAAATTTAGGCTTGTTTAAATTTTTAACCCGTTTTAAAGATAGTTTATTTCTTTTTAGGCTTTAGTGATATTTAACAGCTGTAGTTGGTAAAATAATAGGTAGCTACAGGTAAGTAAGCAAATAATAATTTAAAGTATGTATGCTCTGTGTGATAACTGTTGGACTGTAAGAGGTGAATATGTGAATAGCTGCCCTGTTTGTATTTTGAATGCAGAGAATGTGTTGTTAAGAAGGAGATTGCAAGATGAGTGAAAATATGCATGGATTGAAAGAAGAAGTATTTGTTTGAAAAAGGAGGGAAGTGTTAGGAAAAAAGTTAGTAGGGATGTTTGAGGCGAGGAGGGGGCGAGATATAGGGAGTAGATCAAGGAAATAGTGATTCACGCCTAGGCCAGGAAGATGAGAGGAAGGATAAGTTAGTTGATAATAGGTCTGCAGATGAAAATAGAGTTGTAGAAATTTAGAAATAATAATTTAAAAAGATGAGGATCTTCGAAAGCTCAGTCAGGCCTGTTTGACTGCCAGTAACAGGTTCGACTCGTCTTCCAGAATGGGGAAGGGATCAAAAGAGTGACAATGGTAATGTTGAGTTTTCTAAAGGGGAAGACTGATGCATTACTAATTGGAGACTCTCTGATATCAATACCTAAATAGGGGGACTTTTTCAAAAATAATGAATATAAAAGATGAAATTGAGAGTAGGTTATCCAGGTGCAAGAGTGAGTGATATCGTGGATAGGAAAGATAGAGAGATTGATTCTACAACATGTTTAATTTCAGATGTGATTGTTGCATGTGGGGTACACATGATATAGGAACACTAGAGGTCAGAAAGATTATAAGGGCAGATTTTTAGGAGATTGATTCAGTGGAAGCTAGTGGAAGAGGTGCGTTTGAATTTCTGGATTTTACCTAGGTTAGGTGGAGGTCAGGAATGGGGAAGTATGGCTTTAGGTGTAAATTGAAAGGGTTAGGAAATTGTTTTTCAGAAAATATTAGGTTTTTTGAAACTTTGTGGAGAGAAATTTGGTGGATAAAGATCTTTTTTTGGCAGGCAGATGGAAGTTCACTTGAATTCATAAACGGTATTGGGCTTTTCAGTACCAGTTTTGGAGACTGGTTTAGCAAAAACTAGGTAAAGTTGGGGATGATGTGGTAAATCTGGATACAAATAATAGCAATGGTACAGGTTCAAATAATGATGATGATAAAATAAAAGCAAGTGTTTGTTACAGTGTCAAATAATGATGATAGCTATAAAATAACAGCATTTCGAGTATCAAATGTTTTTTACACAAATGCTCATAGCCTTAGAAATAAAGATGAGCTGATTAGTTAGTAGCATAAATGCGAGAATCTACGACAATTATTGCATAAACTGAGGCATCGGGTTTATTGAAAGAATTATATGGTAGACTCCTTTCAGGATATGAATAAGACGCTATTCACTTTATTTATACCAGCGTAGAGGAAGAAGGGTGGTGGTGTGGCGGTTTATTTATCTTAAAAGCAATATTCAATCTGTATTAACCCCTCTGAACTGACTTTAAAATTAAATCATGATTTTTTGAATCGGTGGTGGGTAGATATCCTTATAACATACAAATAAATCACATCATATAATAGGAGCATTTTTAGACTCCTGGCCAGACGTCAAGAATTAGACGCATGAATCTGTGAAAGAAATTGAAGACAGCTGCCCCAGTAAAGAAAACAAGGTATAGGCTTGTCATAATGGGTGATTTTAATTTTTGCCTGGCATTCATTGGGATTCCTTTTCTATTATGGACCATAGTAGTTCTGCATTCATAAATTGTATATATCTAGATAATTTTTGACCCCAGATGGTCCAAGAACTCCACAAGAGTATGATCACTATTAGACACTAATATTAACTAACAATGGAAGTATGGTGGATGCAGGAAATGAGAGTTGAGGAGAATTTAGGAACTAGTGACCAATATGATATAAATAATGTAAGTAAAATTAAGTAACTAGGATATTGTAAACACCAAATTTTACTAACCTCTAATTAAATCAGTGATGATTTACACATCAAGAAAGCAAAAAAAAAAGGTCTCCATAGGGACTAAAACTTTCAGAACAAATAAAGATTGAGATATAGTAATAGTATAGGGTAAAGTTAAATGAAAGTTTCTATCATAAAAAATTTCGCGGAGAAAAAAACAAAAAAAACAAATAGCTTTCTCTGGTCCTCTACTTCAAATATTTAGGATTTTTGTTAATCACAAAAGTCTACTGCCGTTGAAACTCAAAAAACATATGAAAATATTAGAAAATTAATTCTTAATTCATGTCAAAGTATACCAACAAAAATTAAAACAAGGTTTGCTATCATTCTTAGAAAAAAAAGATAAAAAAAAAAAAAAAAATAACAAAAAAACAAAATAAAAAAACTTACTAGAAATATAAGTAGATAGTATGAGCCCCTTTTTTTCGTGAAGCGACCCACATACATACCTAAACTAAAACAAGTATCTTATAGATATTAACATTTCTTGCTTTTTTCACCACTAATTAACAAAATCCAAGCCTTCCTTAATTCCGATTATATTTCTTCATATTTTTTCTTATCAATCATCTGCTATTTGTAACCTCGAATTTACCCATTCTACTGACTTAACCACCCTATTTTCCATTTTTTCCTTTAAATTAGCTAACTCTATTCTCAAGATCCTATTCTTTACCCCTTAGTAGAATGTATGCTATCTCAAAGATTTACAATCTGTCATAGCTATAATATCCACTTTTTCAAAATCATTGGTAATTGTTAATTCCTCCCACAAATATTTAAGATATTCCCCCCATTCTATAGCCTCCACCATACTCAAGGTTTCGGCTGATAAAGTTGAACTAACCACTCTTTTTGCTACTTTGGACTTCCACAATAAAGGACATATATTACCCTCTCTATCTCTTATCCGTATGCAATAACCTATCTGTGTCCTTCCCTCGCTTACATTACCAAAAGATGCATCAGAGTAAACCTCCAACCTCATTCTTCCCTTTCTTAATTTTGGTATTTTCATTTGAATTTCTTCCTTTTTTGCTCTTTGAACCACTTTAGCTAGCTCCTTATAATCTTCTACCATAGCCTCTTTCATCTTTCTTCCAAAAAAACTCTCGTCAAAACTAAGATCCGGACGAGTATTTTGTGCCATCCAATTTAATTTTCCCAACAATGATCTAAACTCTGTCATCTCTTCTTCATTTAACCTTTCATCTTTATTATCCTTGTTTATTTTACATATCACTAATTTTTCTCTTGTGTAACTTTTCTGACTTATAATAATATCACCTCCTTTCTTTTGTTCCACTTCTATTCCTAGATATTTAAAAACGTTACTTTCTTCTCTTCCAACCTTAAGCTCTTTCTTTATTTTTGATATGATTTCCTCCTCAAACCTTTCATTCCCACCGTATATTAGATCATCTACATGAATTCCCATTATACCATAAATAACACCATTCTCTTCCCATTTGAATATAGTGTTATCTATTTTACTTCTCTTACCTCCAGTTTTTATTAACACTTCCACCAAGCTCTCATACCATTTCCTCGCTGCATCCTTTAAACCGTAAACCGTTTTCTTTAGTTTCCATAATTTTAGAGTATTAGCTTCATCCGGAGGTTTTATCACAACTTCTCTTTCCATTTCTTTTCCTTGTAAATAAGCTGTTTTAACATCCAGAGTCTTTACCTGCCAATCTTCCATATTTATTATTGAAAGTATTTTTAGCCCTTCTGTTGAAAAAGTGGGAGTTTCACACTCCTCGATTCCCAAACAGTCTTTCTCCATAAAACCCTTAACTACTAATCTTGCTTTCCAAATCTTAGCTCCCTCTTTCTCTTTTTCAGTAATTATCCATCTTGCCTTAAGTATTGCCTTCTTTCCTCTACCTCTTCAAAAACATTATTTTCTTTCCAACTCTCGATTTCCTTCTTCTTGGCTTCTTTTATTTTTCTGGTGTACTTCGAATCTTTACTTTGTAAGTTACCTACTTTTCCTTCACTAAAAAACAATTCTGTATCTTCCTCAACTTCATATTCTCTTAAGTCCACCCAAAACTCTTCTTCTGAATCTAAATCTTGGACATTATAAGTACCGTCATACTTCCCTCCTCTTTTACCTCCTAAACTCATCACTTTCACTCTTCTCCACCTCCTAAACTCATCACTTTCACTCTTCTCCACCACTCCACCATTTTTTTTTATCCGAGCTCCCATTCAGTGTGGGCGTCAAGTAACTTTCTCCTATCTTCCTCCCGGTAAGCAACCGTCTCTCTCCTCTCTTCCTATTTCCTCTTCTTGCTTACTTCTTCTTTCTTCTTCTTCTTCTTTTCTTTGACTAGTTCTTCTGTCTTCTTACTAGCGTACCTTCGTCTCCTTCTCGCTGCTCGCTCGCTCTTTCCTTCCAACATTTCTCTTTATCTCCTCCTTTTTCCTCTTCCTCCCTCCGCGAGCATGCGCACAGAGGGATGGGCATTCTTTCTCGTTACTTTTCTGTATTTTTCGTTATATATGTATTTTATTCCACCTCTTAATCACCGCTCCCAATGTTTAACCACTAAAATTTTATACCGGGAGTCTCTCCCAATTATTTTCCACAGGTCCTCTCCGACTATTCTCAACCTTTTTTCTTATATAACTTTATTCCTACTTGAGCTTCCTTCTATTCTAATGAATATCTGATCTTTCCTCTGTAACGAGCTCTCCTTATCAGCGATCTCGCAGATTGCAGTTCATTTCCTCTCGTTGACAATCTTATCTGAAACCAGCATCATTTGAACTTCCATTGTTCTTTTAGTTTTGCTCCTTGCTATTTTTATCCATCGATTGTAGTTCAGCTAGGACGAGAGCTTTCAATCATGTTTACGTTTACTGTATTGAATCCCCCCAAAACACTTTCTTCTGGATTGGGAGAATACCACATCATTATTTATCATTCTCGCACTGACCATCCCATTAAAACCATAGGCGAAGTCTTCTTGCCTTGTAACCCCCGATCTTCTTTTTAATTTCTTGATAGCCCTCTTTCAAATATTCATGACATGTCTTTATACTTTTCCCATTGCTGTACCCATGGGACTTCTCACTCGTAGTACAATAAATTATCTATGCCTCCCATTTTTCTCGAAAATTCTAATCATTTCTTTCGTTCTGAAAATTCCCTTCCTCCATGCCGTTAATTATTTTTTGAGGCGCTCCAAAATAACTAATCCCTTTCTCCATTACACATTCCATTATACTGGAGGGTTTCTTATCCTTCAACCATTTTGCCTGACAATAGTGTGTTGCCCAATCCACCATAACTAGAAATTTTTCCCCTTCCAGCTCACCTATATCCATCGATAACACCTCATTAAAATATTTGGCTAGAGGTAAACCCACTATAGGCCTTTCAGGATTTCTCTTATATTTTTTACATGTTTCACAATTACTACAAATCTCCTTTAACGTTTGCAACCTTTCCTTCTTCACCCTCTGATAATCTTCATCTTGATCCCATGCTTTACAAATCATTTGTTGCAATTTATCAAAAGAGCAATGGCCGAATTGTAAATGTAATCGCAAACAAGCATTTTTCCATTTTTCCTCATCCAATATAGACCTATTTTCCCTAAGTGTTAGCCATACACTCTTCATTTTTCCTTTTTCCCTTAATTTTATTCTTATATGACCTTTCCTATCCATATTAAAAGGTATTTTTTCATTTATTATAGAATGGTTACATTCAATATATTTATTTTTAAAATCTATCCTAGACTTTAATTTATCTAAAACTACCGTCCCTACCAACCAAGGTATGTTTCCTTCTACTATTTCTGTTTCTAGTAATAGTAATGCATGCTTATTACCTAAAACAATCGGAATTAAAAATTTCCTATGACACTTAAATTCCCTTTCCCCAAAAACATAAGTAGCTTCTATCTTTTCTTCAGATTCTCTCATCTTCTCTAACTCTTCCCTATTTAAAGTCGAGAGAATTGCTCCTAGTCACAATTCCCCTATTACACTATTCCTACAACCTGTATCGACTATCGCACTAATTATATCCCAGTTATCCTCTTCTTCTACCCCTCTATCCCCTAACAACACCACTTCTTTTGTCACTGTTTTCCTTTCCTTACACACATTAGCCAAATGTCCTTTTCCTTTACATTTGTAACATTCTTTATCTTTCATCCAACAGTTTTCCATCACATGTCCTTTCTTCCCACATCCATCACATTCTTTATCACTACGTCTATATTCCGGACAAAACCTTTGTACATGTCCCTCTTTATTACAATTATAACAGACGTTCCTTCTTTCGATATTTTTATTCCTCTCTCCGCTATACCATACCTTTTCCTTGTTTTGGTTCTGAAAACTCTTTCCCATAATTCCCACTAACAAACTCGTCACTCTGGTATACGTTAAATCTCCGTCTAAAGCTCCTAACATTATTTTTTCTTCACTTTCCACCAATTTACTCCTTCCCAACAACAAACCTCCTTTGTGTTCCTCTCCTAGTTCAGCCATACCTGCTGCAGAACACCTTCTCAATGCCACATCAAATCTGCTCACGAAATCCTGTATTTCTTCATTACTTCTTCTTTCAATTCTGAAAAAAGCGTTCATACTGTCCATCTTTTCTCTTTTCTTGTCACTGCTATATTTCTTTTCTAGAACACTCATAATTTTTTCTACTCCGTCACTGCTCGCTATCTCCTCCCTTGGCAATCCTCCTACCAATTCCCATGGTTCACCACATAATGCACTCCTAATAGTCAAACCTGGATATTTATCTACCTTCTTATTTCTCCATATCCAATCTTCCACTTTTCCTTTCCACTCAAGGAACCTCTCCTTCTTCCCATCAAACACTGGACATTTCTCACTCCTTTTACCTTTCTCATCACTCTCATCATCAGAGCCCATTTTGCATCCAAGAAATTTTAACCTTATTTTAGAATTGATATAAATAATGTAAGTAAAAATATGTAACTAGATATTTGCAAACACCAAATTTTACTAACCTATAATTAAATTAGATGCACTTTTACAAATCATGAAAGCAAAAAAAAAAAGGTCTCCCTTGGGACTGAAACTTTCAGAATGAATAAAGATTGAATATAGTAGTAGTATAGAGTAAAGTTAAATGAAAGTTTCTATCATAAATTTCCAGAGAAAAAAAATAAAAAAAATAGCTTTCTCTGGTCCTCAACTTCAAAAAATTAGGATTTTCGTTAATCACACAATTCAACTGCCATAGAAACTCCAAAAAATATTATTAAAATATTAGAATATTTACTCTTAATTTCCGTCAAAATATAACAACAAAACTAAAATAAGGTTTCCAATCATTCCTAGAAAAAAATATAAAAAAAAAATATGATGTACGCTGGGCCAAATGTTCCAGTGGGCAGGCATTTTTAATAAAATGGGCATTTTGTCAGGCATTTGCCCATTCATAAATGCCTGCCCCAAAACTGGGCATTTATAAAATTATCAGTAATACATTTATAATATACGCTAATCTTTAAAAAAAACTTCAAAGAATATTTTTATATTTATTCGCATATATATATAATAATATATATATATATATATATATTATATATATATATATATATATATATATATATATTATATATATTATATAATATATAGTATATATATATATAATATATATAAAGTATATATATATATATTATAGCTATATATATTATATATATATAATACTAATATTTATATAATATATAATATATATATATATATATATATATATATATATTATATATATATATATATATATATTATATATATTATTATATATTCCACGGTCGTCCCTCGGTAGAACGGCGGTCTTGGCTAATACTGCGTTGTAAAAAGATAAAAAGAAAAATTAAAATACAAATAAAATTAAAATTCTGTAATATGTAAATAAATAAAAAGATTATAAATAAAATTAAATTGCAAAATAATTCAATTGTAATTCTTAGTCATACAGTTTAAATGACAGAAACGAATACTTTAGAGTCCACACGAATCCTCTCGGCTGGCAAATAGGCTTTTACGTAATCGTTCACTTGCTTGAATTAGATTGTATATGCTTCTTACTGAAATATTAACAATTTTAATAGCGTGTGTACAGTAATTTATAAATATTTTTTATCATAGCTGAGAAACGAAACATACACAACAATTTATAAAAAAAAAACATAAAATTGCATATCACTGGAAGAGGAAATAAAAATTTTAATTTAATTAGCGCTGGGCTCTTCTATAAATGTTCATGTATACGGGAGAAATGAATGACAATTCGACATTAAAACAAGAAAGAATTACAGGGTTCACTTTTCTGGAAAGTCAGGGGAAAAATTGGTCAGGGAAACGTTTAAAGATATGCTGAAAGTCAGGGAAATTCAAAAAAAGTCAGGGATATTTTAAAATTTCAAAACTATGAGGATGATCATGGACAAGTTGTCATATTTTTGAATATATTTTTTTCCTTACTGTATAATTGTGGGATGAGAGATGTATTTGATCAGTGAATGAAAAGGATGGCGAGGAATGACAATTCCCATAAAATCTACCTTCTATCTGTTTCTTTCTAATTTTTAGTTCCTATTACCTACTTATCTTCCTAATTCTGTTCGTAGAGGTTGTTCCAAGTTCATCTTTCCGATTGAAGGTGATTGGTATATGGATGTGTTTTTAGACTTGTATGAACTTATGACCTAATCTGTTTTATATCTTTTTCTTTTTTTATGGATTTATACTTTTTCGAGGCGGAGTAGGTTTTTAGGGTTAAGATGAAGCGCTTTTCCTTGTCTACCAGCTGCCTGTATTTTTTTTTATTATAAAATGACTTCAAACAAAAAAACTAACTTTTAACGACCAGTGGTTTGGACGTCAAACTGAACCCATAACAGTTTATCAGGTGGTTGGTAAAGGACCTGATAGTTCCAAGGCATACTGTAAAGTATGTAAAGAGAACTTTGATCTATCTAACATGGGACGAAGCCGACGTTTTCACAATTCAAGTGGGCGAAACTCATTTGAATTTAATAAAAACTCGGCAGGACCAACCATCATAAAAACTTTTTCGTTATGTGTTCTTATAATACAAATATTAGTGAAAGTGTGTGCCGAAAATTATGGCGCATTCATCAACTTCTAATCATCTCCAACGATTTGTTAATATGACCTCAGATGTTCTATTAATAACAACCAAACCAGCTTTTCAATCAGTTTCTCATTTGCATAAGATGATGTTACAGATCTGAAATACTATGGCATTAAAGGTGGGTGGATGATAAAATGTCTTTTAACTCGTGTGCAGTATAGGGGAAACATTTTAATTAATGTTTCCAGATAGTGCAGTAGCTTCAAATTTTAAAATGGGGCCGATGAATGTAAATATGTGATTACTGGACTTGCTCCCTATTTTTTCGTAGAACGCAAAGGCACAATAATTCTACTTTGCAGTGGAAGCTCATTTACCTTGAATTAAATTCAAATATTTTTGGATGGTGAATGTCTTTCTAAGAGACTTGATTAGTTTTTTTCTCTATAGTACCTGGGAATCCATGTTATGTGGAAATTGTGGTAAATTATTAAATTAGGACTGATATTTTCTGCATGGAAATGCAACAGTGGAAGGAGGGTTTTCTATAATTTAAGCAATTTTAGGAGAATCTGAAAGAACATAGTCTGATTCTCAAAGAACAGTGAACAATGCTATAAGATCTCATGAAGTATTCATAAAGTTCTAATCACCAAAAAATGTTGACAATGGTAGAGTGCCATAGGAAGATATGAAGAACATCTCAAGAGTCAAAACAGAAGGAAGAAGAATAAAAGGTGAAAAAAGAAAATTATCCATACAGATTCTATAAACTTGAGAGTCAGAGAAACGATGTTAACCTGAGCTTTTGGACAGAAGAAGCGCTAAATACTTATGCGGAAGAAATCAAAAATTCAGATCTTGAGAAGGGAAAGAGTTAACCCTATTAAAATCTCCATTTAGAACTTTTGTGCTCACAGTGGACGTTATTCACACTTGGCTATTAATGTAAGCTTTTTATTTATTTTCTTTTTGTATAAAAATAAAACTGTTTACTTTTTGGAAAATTAAAAAGGAGTGCGTTGGACGGCTATGGGGAAGGTATAGCTGATTAATAAAAAATGTTTTTTTTAACCATTCATACGCATTGATGAATGAACAGTTTCTAAAGTAAGTTTTCAATAATTTAATGTATGACTGGTAATAGGATGCAATAATGAGATGTAATAGAAGCTGAGATATTTTAATGCAAGTGCGGCGAGAAAATAACAAATAGCTGGTCGAGTCGGAAATTTCGGATTTGTCAGGGAATGTCAAGATAGTTCAATTACCTAGGTTTCAGTGTAGAACCCTGAATTAAGAACGCAGTCATCTAGGAAGATTTTTAAGTGGCATCTCAATGACAAGCCGTCTGCGAGTGATACGTTGGTTAAAACTGAACAAGCATTAAATATCTGGCTCGAAGACATGAATCGAAAACGAGTGCCTTGCAACGGAATAACGTTAAGAACAAAGGCTCACTCTATATGGATAAGTTTAAAGATTGAAATGACATAGTATAATTTAGCAGGGGTTAGGCTCTGATACTTTCAAAAGGTCTTTGGCTTTAAAAGAAACTATTCGTGTACGACAGGAGAAGTCGGACGTCCGTCACGAGAATAATAAACCCTTTTCGCCAGATGAATACTGTATCGATGTAAGTAAATATGAAGATAAGGGTAAGCTGCCTGAACAAGTTATTTCAGTGCTTGATGAACTGGCTTCTCTGGAAAAAAAATGCCAGATGCACATATTTCTAACAATAAAAAGGAGGCCAGGCTTCAAAAGCACAAAGGATGCGGTGAGACAAATACTTATTCGTGCCTGCAATTGCAGGCTGGCCACTTAACAAAAGCCTAGCTTAACTTCATAAGTCAAGCAAACCTACCTTGTTATTATAGGAAATAACAAAATCTATTGCCAGTCTTCTGGCGGCAGTCCAATAAAAAGGCTTGGGTCACATTTGAATTTATTTAAAGACTGGTTTCATAAGTGTTTTGTTTCAGAAGTCAAGAGTTACCTTGAAAATAAAGGAATGCCATTTAAAGGGTTGTTAATACTTGACAATGATGGCGGTCATCCAGAAGGGCTTTAAACTGCCAATGAGAATGTCGAAGTTTATTTGTTCCAGCCAATACTTCAATTCTTCAAGCTTTTAGATCAAGGAGTGAATCAATGTTTCAAAGCTAATTACATGAAAGATAAAATTCACTACGATTTACAATTTTTTTGATGCGGATTCGAATGCAAATGTCATGATGTTAGGAAATCTTTAATTTGAGACTGTGGTAAATTATGTTAGGAAGGGAATTGATCAAATTAAACACACTCGGCTTAACGCTTGCGGAAATTTATGGAGTGATGCGTTACGATTTCGAAGGTTTTCAACTGCAAGAAGTGGAAACGTTGCAAACATTGTTGCCAATTCCTCATTAAGTTGGTGGTGATGAAATTTGACGGCTAACTAAAAGAAATTTAAGAATATTGAAACGAATAAATTACGAATGAATGTTTGGTTGCTGACACTTGTTATATCAGTTGTCTGATACTAGAAGATGACGATGAAACAAATGCTGTAGTATGTGTGGGTTCATTTAAATACATTAGGTGACTGTGTTCGTATGACAAAACAGGTTTAAATCATTTCATTATCGTCAAGGAGTGCCTTCGAATGGGATGCAGTCTCAAAATTAAAAGAGATATTGAAAAATGATTTAAAAACCATATGAAAAATTTTGGTGAAGGCTGAAAAAGGCAAAGCGTCATTGGCCGATGAACAGATATGTTTCCGAAAGAAAGCAGCCTACTGCAATCTACAGATTCGCACAACCGCTTCATCGTCAACTCCTTCAACTCGTCATTTACACTTTTTGACGGAAAATACTTTTTGTGCGCAATTGGATTAAGTTTAAAAATTTATATTACAAGATACTTAGACTATTCAAATTAAATGAAAATATTATCTCCAAATTTATAAAGGTTTAATATTTGTATATTTTTTATTTAAAAAAACTTTTTTTTGTTCATTTAAGAATGTGTACTGTAACTGGCACATGTAATAACTATCTACTAATTAGCGTCAATAAATATGTGTTATATAACTATATTAATACAGTATACAGGATGTATTTAAAGTATTAAATCTGAGATAATAAATAAAAATACTGCTGAACGTAAAATAATAATACTACAAGGTAAAAATTTTAAAGGATTTAGCGATTGATTTTTCAAGGGAGTTAAAGTTTGATATGCGACGATGTCCGCCTAATAAACGCAGGGGGGGTCCTGAGCCTAACGCCCGCGTTCTGACGAGGGACACACTATATATATATATATATATCGTTGATATATCAGTATATATAATACTTATAGGTATATATATAGTTATATATATATATAGTATAATATATATATATAATATTTATAAAAGTAATCCCTTCAAATGCCCAGACTTGGCAATGCAGTAAAATGCCAGGGGATTGCCAATTCTTAAGTTCCGGGCATTTCCCATTCACTAAAAAAAAAAAAAATACATAAAACTGGGACATTACAGAAGTGATATAGGGGGGGTGAGCCCCTTTTTTTCAGCGTAGAAGGACCCACAAAATAACATACTAAACTAAAGACAACATAAATATTGATTTATATGAATGTGATTTGGGCCAAAATTGCAGAGTTTAAGGAAAAGATCTAGATTTGAATGGTGATTTTACAAATTTCGAGACATGGCTAGTAAACTGAAACTGGGATAAGGTTTTAAAGCCAAAATGTTTTTATCTGTGGAACATTA
>JABUQX010062320.1:27500-31706 GCA_015478945.1 Trachelipus rathkii | reverse complement strand
TCAATATAATACATATATTATAACTAATATATATATATATATCATATACTATAACATATATATATATATATATATTATATATATATATATATATATATATTATATATAATATATATATATATATATATATATATATATACTATAACTGTACTATATATTATATATATACTATATTATTATATATATATACTATATATACTTATATATATATATATATATATATATATACATAATATATATATATATATACTATATATAATATAATAATATATATATACTTATATATATTATATATATAAATATATATACTATACTTAATATATATATATACAATAGATATTATATATTAATACTATATATATATATATATATACCTTATATATATATATATATATTATATATATATATAAGCAGGTCGTTATGTTTAAATTTTTTGATATTTATATTCAGGTACCTCTAAAATTGTTCCATATCAGTGGAAAATGTTTTACCAAAAATTTGAGTTAAATTAGTTAACGGCATCATTTGCCCCCCGCATTCCAAAAGTTGCAGACTTACCAAAACAAAACTATTGTCAAACTAGTAATACTATAAAAACCCAATAAAGGGCTTTTGGGTTTGGTTTTTTGGTTTGAATCAGATGGGACAAATTAGCACGCATGTTATAAAGTTTGTTTCGTATTTTATTTAATGTGTAGGGTGTTATTATACGTGATTTATTGTCTTATGTTACTTGTAGGATTGTGTAAAAACTGACAATTTCAGGAAATTAATTATTTCTTCTCGGTTCCATGAAAACTCAAATAACCGAGAGTAAGTTACCCTCTCGTGGAGATGTGCTACCTGTTCTCTTTTATAATATGCGCCACGTAAATTTAAATTTACATGAGAGTATATCTCTTGTTATTGACAAACGCTTAGTACTCTGGAGAAAGGCACGTATACCAACGCAGGACCGGTCAGATTGCATCAAGAAGTATAAATGTTTATATGAAATTCTACGTGGATTGCAAAAACACAAAAACAGAAACAGTGTCATTAGCAGACAACAAGAAAAGGAATGTCAAGACAGTCTTAAAGATCTGTTTGATATACCGCATTCTAAGGCATTCGATTTGATCAAAATAGCTGGAGATAAATTGTTTTTAGAAAGGCAGCGACAAAAAGGACGTGTAGGTAGCATGATAGGCATAGACATGAAGTTAACAGCTGCTGAATAACGGAAAGCTGATAAAGTAGAAAAGGAAGTACGAAGACGTCAGAAGCAACTTCTGAGCACCTCTTAAAATGGTTAGGGACTTTCTCCCTCAGTGTATGACTCTATGACTTATGTGGTAAACCTATTGTCTGTCATAATATTCGATAATTCTAGTTTTTATTGTATATTTCAGAATGTGTGCATTTGCTATCCTCATCGAAGGATAGTGCTAAAGAGGGCAACCATATGGAATCTGCAGAAATAACTACCCAATGTTCTAGCCAACCAGGACCAGCAGGTATCGTCAGCTCTAAAAGTGAAAGCCATTCGTCCTGTCAGAGGTCTTGTGTTTTAATCAAACGAGCTAGGAAAGCAATTTTAATACCTAGACTCGCCGCAGCTCTGGATAAATGTAAGGTTAGTGACAGAGATTATGTTCACATATTGACAGCTTGCGTTGATACATTAAATTTAAATCCGAGAGAGTATGTTATCTACCATACATCCATTAAAAAAGGTCGTGAAGAGTTTCGTAAAGAAGCTGCTGTAAAAATTAAATGTACATTTATTAGTTTGAAATTAGACTATGTATTTATTCACTGGGATTCTAAAATGCTTCCTGATATTACCAGAATTGAACACCTGGTTATCGTTCCAGAGACAGCAACAGGCACTTCAACGTCTGCAACAACTTTTAGCGTGTTCCCAGAACACTTTCTTCTGGAAACAGGTTCAACAAATATCATCATGTTGTATATGCACGCATTACCAGATGGTCATTACAAAAACCACAGTTCAAAGCTTTTGTTGTTTCGATACCTCACACCAAGCAACACAGGGAGGCTGAATAAGGCATGTTATCTTTCTGCGCCAGCAAAAGATTTACAAATCATAACATCATAAAACTTCCACTCGTCGGCACCATTTATATGAAATTGGTATTGCATTCTGTTGTTTTCTATAAAATTCAGCTTTCAATGAATAAAGGTCCTGAGATATCTTTATTTATAAGATTTCAAAAAGCTTGGAAGAATTTAAACTTATATCCCAATATTTGTCATCGTACTCTGATACATCAGTATAGAATATATTAAAGGATGCATCGCCCGAACAAGATTATCTATACCCAGTGATGTCCAAACACAATTAAATCAAAAGAAGAGCAACCTTCGGAACGATTTATCCGTGCAATTTTTGACTTAGTATTCAAATATTTCTAGGGAAAAACTTACCATCAAACTTGGACATACAAATTCAGGACAACCTGGGGCATATCCACCTTTTAAGCCGAGATGGATGCGGAAAGGCCAATATATTCCTTAAAAACTATACTACCTATACTTTTCAGACAACCAATTTAACTCACAAAACCAGAGAAACGAAATTCACTACGACATATATGTTGTTTCATATTAAAATGCTATTTGAAAGCCTGGTTTTCAACTACAAATGCTACTTAGGCACCCATGAATGACAACGTTTTTCTTAAAACCCCTGTCGTGTAAAAAACCCATGATAAAGACATTGCAGACGTAGCAATTCATAAAATGCTTGGACATTTGTGGCATTAAAGTGAGCAGTGTGCGGCCTTTTTCATATATGATGATAGAATAAACAATGGCATGAAGAAGAAGATGGCCCAGATATTACTAAAAGAACACATGCCCTCACACAGTATCAACGCAATGCAAATAGAGCCACTAGTCGAAGAAAACATATAGAAATTGATTATCAAAGATTAAGATTTAGAATATTTCCTAACGCAAAGTCTTCTACTGAATTTGCTCACCCTAAAATAGCAGAATATATTTCAAAGATTTCATTTTTCAACAGACTTCCAACATGATGATCCTGCTAATTGGGGCGAATTTGAAAGTTACAGAAATGGGAAAAAGGTCATTGCTTCATTAATGGTAGTAAATGACACAGCGGAAAGAGGAGTTAAATTGATTGAAGAATTCAACAACAGTTTCACCAAAGACGAAGAACAGAAACAATATGTATTACAGGTAACATACACATCTATTTCATTATGCAAGTCTACACCGTGTAATTTAGGATGTCGAATAATATAATGTTACATGGGATGTGTTTGAGATTTTAATATACTTACAATATTGTTGTTAATGTAATTAAGTAGTAAGAAATTGACATATAACTCTAACATTTTTTTCTCTATGGTTGCAGATAGTGCAAGATTATCGTAAAACATACCCAGGACACAGCAGTGACATACTTGATAAAGTAGTGTATTAGTTTGTTAATTCGTCTGTTGTAATAAAGTACTGTATTAGTCTATTAGTTTGTTTATTATAATATGTAAAAATGGTTCCATAAAGAGTAAACAATTTAATTGGAAAGTTTCACAATGGTCATCGATTTTAACATCCCAGGGGCACGTGTTTATATTGTTCAACTTTGATGAAATTTTGTGTAGTGTGATTTGACATGCAAAGGTACATTTTTACCATACCCTACATATTATTTGCAAAACAAATTTCCCACACTACATTGGAAAACACGCCGCGCTCTAATATATATTATATATATATAATATATATTATATATATATATATATATATAATCTATATATATATATATATATATTATATATATATATATATATATAATATATTTATTTATTAATATTATAATTATTAATATTAATTTAATTTATAATTTTATATTACTATTATCGTAATTCATATATAATTATCTTAATTTATATATCTTAGTGAGTAATTATCGTTTAAATTGCTAATTTTTAATTTAACTATAATAAAATTCAAAATTATATTATGATACGTAGGGTCATGAAGTAAATACTAAATCATTAAGTGTCTTGTAGTCTTTTTAATCTGAATTATATAATCCTGCAATCGAGTAGTATGCTATAGGTATTACTTATTTATATTCGGGCTTTAAATATTAATTGTACGAGAAAAGGTGTATGTAGCTCAGGATTATTATTATTCTTAATTAATTATTATTTATATTATATTTAATTA
>JABUQX010062320.1:10000-22500 GCA_015478945.1 Trachelipus rathkii | reverse complement strand
CTTTCTATTATTTTGGAATACGTCTCTTCAGCCTTATTTACTAAAAGATCAAATAACGTGGCAGCTGATTCTTTACCACGCTCAATATCATCTACTTCCATCGATCCAGTTGATCTTCCTGCTGTTGCACGATCACAAACCACTGATGAAGAATTTTGAACTTACAAGCCAAGACTTCATGCTTTCCTACTCTATGGCAATCTTCAAACTTGGTGCGAAACTACTACTCCTCTTCCCAGTCCATTTATACCTAAGCAAAATGGTGAACAAGTTTTTAAAGATCTCCATGGCATGTCACATCTAGGTGTCAAAAACTTCTCTTCGATTAGTTAAAATGCGCTACTTCTGGCCCAATATGGATAAAGATATTCGTATATGAACTTAAACTTGTCATCAATGTCAAAGTTCCAAGATTCAACGCCATACAATGCAAACTGTCATCCCATTAAAAATTCCTTCCCAACGCTTTGAAACCGTACACATTGACATTGTTGGAAATTTTAATTCAACCACCGCTATTCAAGAATCTTCAGCAACATTTCGATATCTTCTCACTTGTTTTGATAGAAACGCAAGATGGATGGAAGCCTTTCCTCTTCAAAGCACTACTGCAAAATCTGTCTCTTACGCTTTCTTACAGTGGATCTCTAGATTCGGCTTGCCTTTATATGTCATCACGGATCGCATACCTCAGTTTAAATGTGAATTTTTTCTCAGAACTATCTTCCTTAATTGATTTCCATTGACTTAGAACGTCATCTTTCCATGCCCAAGCTAATGGAAAAATCGAGAAGTTTCACCGATCTTTGAAAGCAGCAATAGTGGCTAGAAAGACTGATTGGTTACTCTCCTCTCCCATCATCCTTTTTAGCCTTCGATGTATACCTAATGATTCAGGTTACTCCCCTTTTCAAGCTGTAATAGAAAAAAACACCTTTATTACCATCGGATCTCTTTCCTCCAAATCCTTCTTCAAAACAAGAATTTGAAGTCTTTTTGAAAAAATTGATCGTTAGAATGAAAGAACTCGATTTCAGACAATCTCCACCTTTGTATACGTCACACGATGTTTCTTTGATCCCTGAATTTTTAAAAACATGTACACATGTATACGTACGCGTCGATAGCATCAAGAAGACGTTAGAAGCTTCTTACACCGGAATTTCATGTCGCTTCAACGGCGAATCGATGTTTCAAGTTACGTACCCAACGAGAAGAACTGCATGTGGTCTCCATTACGATTGTAAACCTGCAATATATGCTCCTGTAATACAACTCAGATGTGTACCAAACGAAGACTGCACCTTCATCATCCGATGTTTTGTCAGAAGATTCTCCTTCAACACCATCCGATGTTCCCGCACAATCAGTGCCAACATAAGAAGAACCTCCTTTACGAAGAAACTCGAGGCGTCAAGTAACATTCTCCAAACAAACCTATGTGAAATATTTTTAATATAATTATTTGTAACATTTTTGCATTTTTATCCATTTAAATGTTTTTATGTTTGTTTATATCTAACGGGTATAACCAAATATGCTTATGTTTAAATGCACCTTTTATTTTCTGTATATGTAACATTATTGTATTTTTATGTATTCAAATATTTGTATATATGTTTAAGATCTTCGTGATCGTTTATTGAATCGTCTACTGATATTCTGTTTAAGTATTCTATTTTTGCCTTCAAATGTTAGTATGTGTACTCCGCGAATATTTATTAAACTTTTGTATCTGAAGTAGTGGTCTACATTGTGAAGTTATACCCAAGACAACTTAGTTTATATTATTTTGTGAATTGAATAAAAGAACTCCGGGGATTGTCACGTTTATTTATTGGCGGAAATCCCATCTTGTGACAATAAATTGGGGGCCTAGTTTGGATATAGTTTCTTAAGGAAAGTGAATAAAGCCCACACGCCTTGCCGTCCTACCGTTCTTCCAACTCATGCGCCATCTTCAATTCTGCTGGCAACCACCATCGCTCAGCCACGCACTCACACGGGACACACGAGCTACCGCACAATTATCAACGGCCACGCAACCACGAGACCCAGCAGCAGAGAGCCGACCAGCTGCACCATACACCAGAAAGGGGAGCTCGCAACGACAAGTTGCCAAAAAAGCAGCCATAGACGCGAAGCTCTCCAATAAAGAGGCAGACAACGAGAGTGCCGACGACACTCGCAACAACCAAGCCAGCACGAGCGACCGCACCGCGCACTACACCCGCTGCCCAGAAAGGCACAGCTGCCTAGCGACAGCAGCAAGAGAGCACGACACGCTGCACATCACAGGCAGACTGCGAACGCTCCACGTGCCCAGTACGCAGCAAAGGGGAAAGCTGCAAGAGAAGAGAGACAAAGCACACGAGCTGAAAGAGAAGCCGCAGACGAAACACCAAGAGAACATGCAGCTAGAGCTTAGAAAGGATTGGAACACTACCAAAGCTGGCCACCATAATACTCCACACGTCACAGCTTGTAAATAACCACCAAAAAAAAAAAAAAAAAAAAAAAAAAAAAAAAAAAAAAAAAACAAACAAAACACCCACCAGAAAAAAAAAACAAAAACCACAAAAAAAAAAAAAATTGATGTTACACCGCCCGCGGGTCACACCCAGCTCTCCTCTCTTCCTACGCAGATAAACAGGCGACGAGAGATTGATTGCTACCTTGACCCTTTGAAAGATCGCCACACACCAATGGATGGGGCCATTTAGCGCAAACTTGCGGCATCCACCCCCTTCAGCGCTCTTTCGACAGGGAACAGGTCAATCAGCCATATCTCTCCGATCTCAAGAGACATCAAAGCGACATGCATAACTACACAAACGCCCTCCTGCTGTCCTACAACCTTAACAGGAACGACGGCCGATAGAATAAAATCAGAAGTGCACAAGGCACCCTACAACCGACCGAAAGGCCAATCCAGTCATACGACCAGATTGACAAAATTATCGTAATGAGATCGAAAGGAACTGGCAGAGATCCCTCTCAACAAAAGCATTTTAGATCGATATTATGACTTTAATATGTAAGCAGAACAGTTTCTAAATAACATGACACGCAAAGGCAACCCGCGCATTCGCGCCTGCCTGACAGACAAACTAACAAACTGCCTCCACTGATTGCTCAAAGAAGCCAGAGACATTATCTCTGGCACCATAACAAACCACTTGTGTCAACACATTAATAAAGCCACGACCCTCCTCAAAGACAGGAGAGGAAAGATCACTAGTGAAAAACCACAACAGTCTCCCTCCTCCTGAAAGGCAACAACACATCCTCGCTCCACACTGTTTTTAAACTGTGGCAAGCCAAGGGCACAAGGCCACTCGACTTGTAAAAATTCACAACCCTACTAGGCCAGGGCACCATGACTCTCCACACAAAGGGAAAACCACCCCCAATCGTCCTCCTCAGCAATAATTGCAGAGAGGGACATAACGAGGGCGGCTCCCTCCCTATAACCCAACGTGACACTCCCTGCCACCCGCGAACATCAACCGGACTCTCCACTCGTCTCTGATACTACGCCCAACATAAAGATATGACACAACTGATAAAACGCGGCCGTTCACCACCTCACCTGAACACGCTTCGACCTGTCAATACATAGCGATTAGCTTATATACATGCGCGCAAACTTGTACCTGATCACTCCCTCCACGGCCCACCGATCACAAGATCCGCTGTCAAACCCCAAAGAGCCATATTATAAGGCACAAATTCAGAAAACGATGATGCCGGTTGTTCAACGGGAAATAAAAATATACAAGAATAAGCTGGGCGCAATCGTCAACCCCACCGACCACAAACCACCAGTTCGATCGCATTGCTCCCCTACACCTAAAAAAACAACGCCAAATATAACGTCCACGCAGACACAAAAGAACCCACCAGAAGCGAGAACACATACTTGTCTCATAGACCAAATAATACGATAGAAGAAGCGCACCTGAGATATAGATCTTCGACTGTATACCACCACACCTCAACACTCCATAGGACCATCACCCAACCAAAACAAGATCCCACGCAACACTTCTCAACTGAAACCGCCAATAATATAGGACAACAACCCCTATCCTGGTGCGAGGAGCTCAGAAGACCCTATTGAAAGTGTGGTAATGTCTCGCGCGAGAGAAACGTACGATTCGCAGAAGGAAGCGGTCATAGCGCATGATGATACAATTGAGCATCCTGACGGCCAAGTAGTAATGTCATGCTAGGGCGAAACGACCGGCTTGTAAGAGGAGGTACCTTAGGCGCTTTATGACACATTAGAGCACCCTGTCGGTCAGGTGGTATTGCCGCGCGCGAGTAGTGCAAACGATTTACAGGAGGAAGGGTCAGCTGTACCTGAGGTCGTTCAACAACCATATAAGGACGAAGTTACTCATGAAAAATTCATCGTATTCCACAGGGAAGAAGAAACGTTAAATAGGTGCAGGGCATTGTGCGAAATGGCAAATAAAGAAGAAAGGCAGTCATTCTACGACATAAGGAAGAGGATTTTATACCGTTGCAAACAAGAGAAAGAGAATACGAGCGAACAAATCATGGTACCGAAGAGACTACGAAAGAAAGGTATGATTATGGCACACGACAGTATCATGGGAGGACATCTCGGGATTAAAAAAACGACGGATAAGGTACTCTCAGAGATCTTGTGGCCATGAATGAATGAAGACCTATCCAGATTTTGTCACTCCTGTGATATATGCCAGATGACGGTACCAAAAGAGAAGATTGTAAAAACGCCCTTGACAAGAGTCCCACTTATAGGAACACCGTTCAAGAGGGTGGCGATAGATCTTGTTGGACCGATTGTGTCTTCCTTTCAAGATGGGTATAAGTTAATACTAACCCTTGTAGACTATGCCACGAGGTATCCGTAAGCTGTACCGTTAAAAAACATTGACACAGAGAATGTTGCTGAAGCTCTGATGGACTTGTACAGTAGGCTTGGGGTACCGGATGAAATACTAACTGACTTAGGAACATAGTTTGTGTCAAAATTCATGAAGGAAGTCTCTAAGCTATTGAAAGTGAGGCAATTGTGCACAAGTCAGTATCATCCAATATTTAACGGCCTTGTTGAAAAATTCAATGGCACAATGAAGAGGATGTTAAAAAGGTTGTGCAGCGAACAACCCAGGAGGTGGAATAAATACATCAACCCTTTATTATTTGCTTATCGTGAAGTGCCACAGTAGAGTACAGGATTCGCACCTTATGAACTTTTATATGGTAGGACCGTGAGAGGGCCTATGCAGATTATGAAAGAGTTATGGATTAATGAGCGACAGCAAGATGAGGTGACGAATAGCTATCAGTATGTTTTTAAGTTGAGGGAAAAACTAGAGGAAACCCTGAAAATAGCTTCAGCAGAATTAAAAAAAGCCCAAAATAGATACAAGCACTATTGCGATGAAAGCGCCAAGGAGAGAAGATTTAGAATAGGGGATGCCGTCTTAATATTGTTACCCGTTGAAAGTAACAAACTATTAATGCAGTGGAAAGGACCCTATGAAGTTGTTGGCACGATTTTTGAAAATGATTATAGGGTAAAGATCGGCGAGAAGATTAAAACTTATCACGCAAACCTGTTGAAATTATATAATAAAAGGAGCGAAAAAACGCCGAATGATATACATATCGCGTGCGTAGTTGTGGTAGATTTTAAAGAGTGCGAAAAGGAAGAAATAGATTTGGGAGAAAACGCAATTGTCCTAGGAAACTGTATACCCAAAGAGAGCGTCGAAGACATTAAGATAGGAGCAGAAATATAAGAGGACAAGAGGATTGAGATAAAAAAAATACTGAGAGAATTTAAACATGTTTTTACGGATCTGCCAGGAAACATAGTTTTGTTACAGCATGACATTAATTTAACGTCTGAAGTTCCCATAAAAAGTAAGGCGTACCTTTTACCTTACGCACTGAGAGAAACGCTGAGAAAGGAGATCAGCGAAATGAAAAGTACTGATATTTACCTGGATGATATAATTGTGCATACGGAAACCTGGGACGACCATATAAATGAAATAAGAGAATTGTTGAGTAGATTGGCAAATGTGGGCGTGACGCTTAGGCAGTCAAAAAACGAAATCGCTGTGAAAGATTTGGAATTCCTTGGCACAAGCTGACGGAAGGAGTTGTGGGTCTACAAGATGACAACGTGAAGAAAATTAGAGACGCTGAGAGGGGTCAGATCATTCCTAGGGCTGACAGGGGTCTATAGGAATTTTATACCCGACTATTCGACAATAGCCTCACCGTTAACTGATTTAACCAAGAATAAACAACCAAACAAGGTGTCGTGGGGAATAGCACAGGAGAAAGCATTCGACACCCTGAAACGGATGCTAGTTAGGAAGCCCATATTACGACTTCCCGACCTTACTAGGTCATTCGTACTCCAAACCGACGCGAGTGATGTGGCTGTATGGGCAGTACTGCTGCAGGAGTTTGATGATGAACTGTTCCCTATAGCGTATGCAAGCAAAAAACTATCTACAGGCGAAAGGGATTATTCCACACTTAAAAAAGAAGGACTTGGCATAATATTCGGGGTACGAAAGTTTGAGAACTATCTGTACGGGAAGGAATTTGTTCTGCAGACGGATCACCAGCCGCTTACATATATGCAGAAGACTAAATACCTAAATGCCAAAGTAATGAGATGGGCACTGTTTTTACAGAAGTACAAATTTAGGCTCGAATCGATCAAAGGCATGACAAATACTGCTGCTAATTACCTGACGAGGATTGGGATGTAAAGTATTAATGTTTTTGTTAAAAGAAAAGCCCTGTTTTCTTTCTTAATGTGGGCGTGTGTTGTGATATTAGGAATATGAAGAATAAGATTTTGAGCTCCACTGAGAAGAGTCTGTTTCATGCGTCTGCTTTTGTGGAATATTATTTATTATGTTAGAAGCAATTTATTTAAGGATAATTTCTATTTTAAAAAACATTTTAAGAAAATTTAATTTTAAAAATAAAAATTATCCAGTGGTAATAAAGATACCCAAGGTAACTTTACACCTGATTATAGACTGGCATTAAAAGTTTTAATATAGGTCAATTAGTTCTCACGTGGGTACTCACTCTCTTGTTCCGAACCCAATCATAACTCTCGCACGCTGTCCTACTCACGTATCTAACCTCTATTAACCACACGCACTCTCTTCATAAAACTTCACCACTACGCAGAAAAAGAGTTATACAGAATGAATACGGAATATAAAGCTCACTCCTCTCACACATAACCACGCTACCTCGAAGACCTCTGCTCACTCTCTCACACACAAGAATTCAGAGTATCTTGTGAATACTTAAAGAAAATACTTTTATACTTATGTGGAATTAGATAGATACCTGAGAAGAACATATATAAAAGTAATTATAGAAGAACAACTTAAAACATTCATAAATAACATATAATGATATAGATATATAACAGGAAAAATATTATGCCACACGCACACTCACTCACAAAATCAAAGAAGACTCGTGTTATAATAATAAAGACTAACTTACGAATTAGAAAAAATACTTAGTGATTATTTAATGAGGAATAACTTACAAGTTAATAAGAAGAATATTAACTGAAATAATATTAACTGAAATAATAACAGAGATCAGAAAAACACTACTCGCTACTCAATTTATTGTAAAGACTAATAAACTCTGGCACTCCATAACTGTCTCTACAACGCTCGCTATAGAATCCCAGACCAGCACCTCCCCCCTTGATAAATATGAATGAACCTCCTCACTAAATAGACTCCAACACACACCCAGTCTGTTGAAGTTTTCTAGCGACTTGGAAACGATTCGGCACATACAAAAAAGGACTTTGAATAGAAATCTATATAAATATAATAAACACTCAGTGCGATCTTACATTGTGATGTGTAAACACAATAGACAACACTCACGTTATTTTCTCTGATAACTTAGAAACTAACCAAAAGAAATCCACACGCGGCGCTCCACGCTATAATCTCGTATGGCACGCACAATACAATTATCCGTCGCACACTAAACTCACTCCCACTCACTACTCTTAACTAAAACACACTCACATATATAATAACTAATTATATATACTCAATAATAAATATATATATACTATATATATACCAGCTCACAGCTTGTAACTTGTACTTGTTACTTCCCGAAGCCAACTCTCCTCAACACCCAAAATAACATACTTCAAACTCACAATACAAAAAATAAATAATCACCAATAAATACCCATAATATAAATACATACACTAGTATATAAAAATATAAATAAATACATACACAAGTCCCTAAAATACAATAACGCAATATAAACCTCACTCACCCTCACTCTCATATATATACTAGCGCCTCACACAACAATACTAAACATAATATATACATAATAAAAACCTCACTCACTACTCACGAATACAAACCCCCTATTTATACTGAAACACACAACGCATAAACTAATATACAAAGTCTCACATATAAACCAATAATCTCAAACACACTCACTAGAACCTACATAACACACTATACTACCCCTCACCACCCGTACACAGTACACAATAAACAAACACCACACATAAAACACCTCCACTCATATAACTACTCACTCACTCACCTCAACACTCACTACCAATAATACTCACATATATTATTATATATATATACCACACATAATTACAAATATACTCACTCATACTACTACCACAACTCACCTACAACACTACTCATATAATATAACTCTAGATAAGCTACCTACTACAACAATACAACAAACTACTCAATAACAACATACATCAAACAGAAAGATCAAACAATACTAATACAACTAACTACAATAACAAACCAGCTCCTATAAAATAACTACTATATGATAAATACTATATAATCACCATACTACAAACACTCACTAAACACCCAACCATCAACACACCCCCCACCCTCAAATAACCACATAATAACCTCACCACCTACACCCCCCCCGCTACACCACAAACTCACCCTCACCCACACCCCTAATCCCCACTATACACACACTCACTCATCAAACTCGCCCCCTACAATCTCACTCTACTCTCTAACTCACTCACACCAAATACACCACTCAATAAAATCTCACTCACACATGAATTCCACAGCACACACATCACTTCGCTCCTACCTCTCCACATGCGAGCTCTCTCCGATTCTAGCCCACATGAGGCCCTCACTACACTTACAAACGCGAGACCACACACCTAACCAAGTACGAGATATAATAATAATAAATAGGAATAGAGTTTATAATAACCATTTAGCACACACATCAGAACAACTCTCGATACTCTAATTACCTGAAAATTAACCTTATACAGTCACCAGCAACACATATACGTGCTACCTCTCACTTCGTACGCACTCTCAGTCCTGTCTGGAAATCATCATCACTAGTATCATTGCACCGTGAAAAAACTTAGCAACCTACACGCTATTGCTCATATTAATTGGAGGAAATCTCGATCTTAATGAATACAATCTGCTTCACAGTTTTCTAGCGACTTGCGAAGCGCCTATATAACAACACACTTGGTGACCACTCTCTCTCTACTCTGAGTAGTGGTCTCACACTCTCTCGCACAAACTCACTCCACTCACGCACACAACTACGCTCTCCACTCGCTCTCTTGTGATTAAGAACATAAAAGACTTCAGGGCACTCTCGCTCACGCTCTCATTCCACTATAGGCGCGCACACTCCAACAAACAAACTCTCTTTTCTGTTTTCCTCTCATAAACGCCATATATAAACTCGCAATTAAAAAAAACCACACACATACCACAATAATACTCTTAAATAATAACCACCAATAAAAACACTCACCACTCACTCTCTCTATTTCACACACAACCACTCTCTTCTCACCCTACTACTCACTAAATAACACACACATAATATAACCATCACACTCTACTAATCAACTATAACCATACAACCCACCACACATATACACACCTAAACAACCTATAAACCACCAAAACATACACCTACAATAAAATGATCAAAATAATATACGTACATACCAAACCAAACCTAGACACAACAACTCACTATACTCACTCACAAATACAAACCACATACACAGTACCTTAATAAAATAACTAAACTACAAAAATACAAACCCTCAACCACAGCTCACTACAGACTCACTCACTACCCACAACAAACCACGAATGAAAATAAATATAACACAATACACAACTCAATACTCCACTCATCACTAAAATAAGTACGTATACCCTCACAATCCAACTATCTAGCAACACTACTATAAAACCAACTCACTCACTCGAGCAAATATATAACATAACACTTACAATACAACACATATATATTCATAAATTATATAATATAATATACTATATACTAATAACTAATATATATATATACCATATATATATATATTATATATAATACCTATATATAACCTAAATAAGCTTGACCAATATAATAATATAATAAATATACTATAATATATATAATATATAATATATATCAATATACTACCTATATACTTGTATAATATAACCCATACACTATAATGATATTTTAAGTTACTAAAAACATACGAGTAGAAATATACTATAAATCAATAAATCAAACAAAACTACCTATATATACATATATACTCCTCTGTCCCAAAAATATAAAATACTCACACTAATATAATATACATATATATATAACTCACCACCTCACACTCAGTATTAGCCATACTAATACTATAAAAAATACTATACCACCGTACCAACCCAAACTACCTATACTATATCTAACATACCAAGCACCCATAATAAACTAATATACCAACAATAACAATATAACTATAAACTAATAAAACTAATAGACCAACTACTAATATAATATAATTAAAGTTCTATACACTATACCCTATCTAGTAGCGGTTTCACCACTACTTGACTATAATACATAAAATACAATTATATAAATATTCTACTATAATCAACAATAATAATAATATATACATACATATAAATACATCAAAAACTAAACTAATGTTTAACAAGCTCAACCCATAAAATAAGGATAATATATATAACCAAAACCTATCATATACACAAAATATATAACCATAACACTATACATTATACATATATATATAACTCCATAGAAAACTACTTTTTGCAATGGTTTCCGATTCTAGCCCATGAGTTATACACTCAGGTAGGGTAGTGTTTCACCCTTTCACTGGAAATGGGCATTTTCTCTATTATAGCCATTAAAATTCATTCCCAAATGTCTTCAGGAGATCAGTGTTTCTAGGCGGCTTAAGGATTTTAAATGGCTATCTTCCAGAGCGCAAACAAAGCTAGAAAACAAGCACTATTGCTAAACAAGTATGGTTGCGTAGCCATGCCAAAACATATATATATATATATATACAATAACTATACTATACTACTCACACCACCACATAGTACAAACATCATATAATATATATATATATATATATATATATATACTATATATATATAATATAACTATATAGCTATAATACAATATATCATATATCATCATACTATATAATAAATATTACACATATAACCTCTAACTAACCCCATAAATATATATAATATATACTAGTAATAATAATATATAATATATAACTATATACATATAATACAATATATATATATACATACATACATAATATATATATATATATATATATATCTACATATATACATATATACTTATTATTAATTCTATATATATCTATATAGACTATATCTCCACACAAGATAGAATCTACTCCTATATAATATACTAAACCTATCATATATATATAAATATATAATCATAATAAATATATAAATATATATATCAATATAATAATATAATATATAATATATATATATTATATAATATATATATATATATATATATATACATATATATATAATACACAACCATATATATATATATATAATATATTATATATATATATATATATATATTATATATATATATATATATATACCAAACCATATATAATATATGAATCTAACCATCATACCAATACTATATATATTTTATATATATATATTTACGGTATATTACAATACTAATATACCTATATATATAGATTTATATATATATATATATATAATATATATATATTATAACTAATAATAATACCAATATATCATATATATTATTAATACTAATATTATATATATAATTATACTATAGTCACACACAAGCCACCCACTACTAATAACCATACCCACTATACACGACTACATAACTAACCATACAAACAAACCCTAATACACCTCACACCTACATACACACACTACTACATAATAAAACCCACCCACAACGTAAAAATATAATACTACACTAACCCTATACTACCATACCTATAACCATAATATAATACCTCAATATCATACTAAATAAAAAACCATAA
>JABUQX010062320.1:0-5000 GCA_015478945.1 Trachelipus rathkii | reverse complement strand
ATATAACATACCCAAAAATAAAATCATATACAAAACCTAACAGCCAAATAACATAAATCTCTCACACTCAATCACACTGCAAACCTAAATACAAATCATCACCTACTCACAATACATACTATATCACCAATACATACACCCTATACTATACTAACTATATATCCTATACCCCTCAATATACTACACATAATTACCCATATATTAATAACATATATATAAATATACTGCATACCAACACAACACACCTCATACAAAAATAATACTCATCAAACTCCAACCCTATACAATACCAACAACCCCCACCCCTATAAAATTAACCCCCTACTCACAATTCAAAACACCTAAAACTACTAACATACATCAACCAACCCACATATTATATAATAACTATACAATCTAATATATACTAATATATAAATAAAATAACCTAACACCATCACACACTACACTACATATATATAATATACTCACACTAAATACATATCACCAATATATACACCCATAACTCATAACACACATACCAAACCTAAATATAAACTATCACCACACTATAATCAACAAATTATAGATAAGTGCATATCACTCATGTACATACTATATATATTACTAATCACCCACTGAACCTACTAACCCCAAATCACCTATACTAATATATATATATATTATATATAACCACACCCAATCCCTACCTATCAACCACAACACCCCCCCCCCCCACACATCAACAATAAACACTAAAATACGTATACCTATAATATATATATATATAATATATATATTATATATATATATATATATTATATCTATATATATATATATATATATAATATATTATAATATATGTAGTACTCCATTATAACTTTGTAAAAAAAAAAAAATTTATGTTCGGATCCTTATGCTAAGATTTGCGCGAGCAAAATTTTAGCATAAGTCAAAATGGAAATGATATATAAAAACCCGTCCTGGTTGATATACTCTTCAGCAGATAAAGAGTCAGAATGAATCTTAACAATAAAGAATCAGAAGAAAATCTCATTCACTCAAGTTACTCTCTCCAGAAATCCTCCCGGCGCAAGAGAGATAAATTTCAAGAAAAGGCGACTGCGACTTGAATTTCAATCAGTCACAAATTTTCGCTAAACGGAGGGTCAGAGGCAATTGTGGAAAATGCGCTGGAAAAGCTGTGACTACCAATTCGCCCAAGAAGAAAAGAGTATCTAAACAGAAGGGACTTTTGTTACTTTTATACTTTCATTGCATATCTTACTTATGTTTGAATAATAACATTTCATTCGAAATATGATTTCTAAAATTACAATCCTCTTATATTGGGTGCTTGCTCCTAAAGAAGAACCAATTTAGCAAGTAATAGCCCATATATAATTGGTGATCCCGGAGAAGAACACCCAGTACTTCAATCAGCGCCTTCTTATAACTAAAGAAAAACCCCAAAAAAATGAAGAAAAAAAACTAAAATAATACTGAAATTCCCAATCAGAACACTCGCAGAAAATGACTCAAGAAAACGAACATTATCGATACGAACTTCAATTTTCCTATCAATTCTTGGATTATGGTCATCATTTTCACAAACTCTCCAGTTCGAGGATTAATTTTCAGACATAGCAAACTTCCTTTACGGTATGGATTTCTTTCATCATTTCAAGTTTGGATTATGGGCAGAAACTCATTTTGGATTCAATTACGAACTTTGATTCCTTTTCGAATTCTAAATGGTTCTGTGACCGCTCCATTTTATGTATGAAGAAATTTTTCAAATAAAAGGACCTAAATTTCACCAACTTCGCCTCTACCATATGTACTTCCTTTACGGTATGGATTTCTTTCATCATTTTAAGTTTGGATTATGGGCAAAAATTCATTTTTGGATTCCACTACGAACTCTGATTCCTTTTCGAATTCTAAATGGTTCTGTGACCGCTCCTTTTTATGTATGAAAATTTTTTCAAATAAAGGACCTAAATTTCAAGCAACTTCGTCTCTACATAAGTCAAGCAATGTTTCTCTCGTAACTACAGCTTTAAAACTATTTTAGGTGCGCACTTATCTTATCATGGATACATTAGAACGCCTTATACTGGACCTTTCAATTGGATTCAGCACCGTCGATCTGATGTGGCCTATTTAACTTGTGAATAAGTCAGTTGTTCATATCAATAATTATGTATGAACTTTTTGTATTTTTTATGCATTTAAATGTTTGTATGTTTTTTATATCTAACGGACTATAACCAAATATGCTTGTGTTTGAATGCACTTTGTATTTTCTGTATATATAACAGTATTGTATTTTTACTTATTATATCAAATATTTGTGTATATGTTTAGATCTTCGGATGTAACCAGTTATGCACGTATTTGAATATGCTTTACATTTTATGTATACTATTTTTGCCTTCAAATGTTTTTATGTCTACTTATGTTCTTCGGACATAATTAGATATGCTAGCATTTGAAAGCACTTTACACTCGCTGTATTTTATTATTATTTTCAAGTCATCCGCGCCATGTGGTGGTACGAAGCAGAAAATACCACTTCGATTTATACAATTCAATGAAGTTAATTTTTATATCTTGTTATAATTATTACAACATACTTTTCTCACTCCATGTTTAGCGCAGAAATGTATATGTAGTACTCCATTATAACTGTAAGAAAAATTTTAATTTATGTTCGTACTTATGCTAAGATTGCGAGAGCAAAATTTTAGCATAAGTGTCGAAGAAATGAGATATATAAACCCGTCCTGTTGATATACTCTTCAGTCAGATAAAGAGTCAGATAAACTTAACAATAAGAATCAGAAGAAATAAATTCACTAAAGACACTCTCTCCAGAAATCCTCCCGGCAAGAGAGATAAATTTCAAGGAAAGGGCTGCGACTTGAATTTCGATCACAAAATTTTTCGCTAAACGAAGAGTCCGAGCGAAGATTGTGGAAAACGCGCTGGAAAAGCTGTGACTACCAATTCGTGCCTTCCGAAAGAAAGGAGTATCTCAACAGAGGGACTTTTTAACTTTTATACTTTCATTGCATTATTTTACTTATGTTTGAAATAAAAAACATCATTTCAAATATGGATTTCTAAAATTACAATCCTCTTATATTGGGTGCTTGCTCCTAAAGAAGAACCAATTTAGCAAGTAATAGCCCAATATAATTGGTGATCCGGAGAAGAACACCAGTACATTCAATCAGCGAACCTTCTGTATAACTAAAGAAACCCAAAAAAAATGAAGAAAAAAAACTAAAATAATACTGAAATTCCCAATCAGAACACTCGCAGAAAATGACTCAAGAAAACGAACATTATCGATACGAACTTCAATTTTCCTTTCTAATTTTGGATTATGGTCATCTTTTCACAACTCTCACAGTTCGAGGATTATTTTCAGACATAGCAAACTTCCTTTACGGTATGGATTTTCTTTCATCATTTCCAAGTTGGATTATGGGCAGAAACTCAATTTGGATCAATTTACGAACTTGATTCCCTTTCGAATGTCTTAAATGGTTCTGTTGACCGCTCCATTTATGTTGAGAATTGGTCAAATAAAGGACCTAAATTTTCAAGCAACTTCGCCTCTACATATGTAACTTCCTCTACGGTATGGATTTCTTTCATTCATTTAAGTTTGATTATGGGCAAAAATTCATTTTTGGATCTCCACTACGAACTCTGATTCCTTTTTTCGAATTCTAAATGGTTCTGTGACCGCTCCTTTTTATGCTATGAATAATTTTTTTCAAATAAAGACCTAAATTTCAAGCAACTTCGTCTCTACATAAGTCAAGCAATGTTTCTCTCGTAACTACAGCTTTTAAAACCTATTTACGTGCGCATTGATCAAATCATGGATACATTAGAAACGCCTTATACTGGACCTTTCATTGGATCCAACGGTTCGATCGATGTGGCCTATTTAACTTGTGAAAACAAAATTGTTCCATATCAATAATATGTATGAACTTTTTTGTATTTTTATGCATTTAAATGTTTGTATGTTTGTTTATATCTAACGGAAATAACCAAATATGCTTGTGTTTGAATGCACCTTTTATTTTCTGTATATATAATATTACATTATTGTATTTTATGTATTCAAATATTTGTATATATGTTTAGATCTTCGGATGTAACCAGTTATGCACGTATTTGAATATGCTTTACATTTTATGTATACTATTTTTGCCTTCAAATGTTTTTATGTCTACTTATGTCTTCGGACATAATTAGATATGCTAGCATTTGAAAGCACTTTAACTTTATAGTATTTTAATTATTATTATATTTACCTCATTGATATGTCTTAATGTTTGTGCGCATTGTTAAATGGCCCACAAATATGTATACATATATTAAAGCTTTTATTATATCTTGATAATTTTCAACACACTTTCTCACTCCATGTTTAGCGCAGAAAGTAATGTAGTACTCCATATAACTCTACTGTAAGAAAAAATTTTAATTATGTTTCGTACTTATGCTAAGATTGCGGAGAGCAAAATTTTAGCATAAGTCGAAATGAAATGATATATAAACCCGTCCTGTTGATATCCTCTTCAGTCAGATTAAAGAGTCAGATAAACTTAACAATAAGAATACAGAAGAAATAAATTCACTAAAGACACTCTCTCCAGAATCCTCCCGGCAAGAGAGATAAAACTTCAAGGAAAAGGGCTGCGACTTGAATTTCGATCCAACAAATTTTCGCTAATTACGAAGAGTCAAAGGCACATGTGCGAAAATCGCGCTGGAAAAGGCGGTGTTACACTATCAAATTATGCCTTCGAAGAAAGGTCATCTCACACAGAAAGGGACTTTTGTTACTTTTATACTATCTCATTGCATATTTTACTTATGTTGAAAAGAAACATCATTTCAAATTATGGACATTTCTGAGTATTACAATCCTCTTTATATTGGGTAGCTTGCATACAAGAAGAACCAATTTAGCTAATAATACCCTATACAAT
>JABUQX010062319.1:30000-44200 GCA_015478945.1 Trachelipus rathkii | reverse complement strand
ATAATCTATATATTGGTTAAGCTCGAAACAGGGTAAATTTCAGTCGGTGGATGTATATAAGGGTGGTCACCCCGAGAAGCGTACCGCTACGGCCCGCGTTTATGCCTCTTTTGGCTTTCAATTTCCGAGATTGATTAAGGCCTACGAGAGTTAGGCTCGAGCGTGATGACGTAATTCTCGTCTAGACGGATTACGTCAGCGGCGTGATGCGCGCGCGCAATACACACACCACACATTATCTTATTATTTTTACGTCGAAAGATCGGAGTTTTCGAAGGAAATCGAAATCTGAGTGGTTTGCGAAAAACGATTCTGGTAAGGAATCGTTTTTTTACGCACTCCGACTTTGCGTTCCTCCGCCGCGTTTTCTTCTTCGCATCCGGTTCTGACTTCCGACTCCGAGTTAATAAACATTCGTTATATGGGTTAAATATATGGGTTATCAAACCATAGATCTCGAAATGATGGTTATAAGTCCGTATAGTGTGCCTAGGACCCCCCATTAGGGGGTCCTGACTGAAAAAAAAAGCACAGAGTGCAAAACAAAGAACGAAGGAGGAAGAGAAGGATGAAAGATGAATAAAAGAAGGAAAGAATGAAAAGGGAGGAAGAAGATTATATCCTAAATAAAATTGAAACACCGTGCTGGCTCCGGTTGCGGTGCGAGTTATTAAATTTTTTGTGTAATGATTCAATATTGGTTTCTTTATAATGTTATTGGGTCTGAGATTTCGAAAATAATGGTTTCAGACAAATCATTCAGAAAAAAATAAAATAAAAATAATAAATTAAATAAATAAAATTTTCTTATTCTTTTATGTTTATAACTTACAAATTTACGTTTTTACATACCCTAAAATCAGTAAAATCAAACCACCATCCAACCACCATCCCAACCACCCTCCTGGCCAGTTGTGATCTATTGATCTATTGTATTCTATGATTAAGTCAAATTTTAGGAAAAGGTAATAATTTCCTAACCCTTAAGCAGTAAATCAGTAAATCAAACCACCGTCCAACTACCATCAACCACCTACCAGTCCAGTTGTGATCTATTGAAGGCTATTGATCTATTGATTCAAGTCAAATCTTTTACTAAAATTGTCTTTTACATACCCTAAAGCAGAAATCAGTAAATCAAGCCGCCCATCCAACCACCACCCCTCCACCCTCCTGGCCATCCTTGATCTATGGATCTATGATCGATGATTCAAGTCACATTTCAGTGATCATTTTGAATAAAATAAACATAAAAATCAAGTATCTTTATTAACAAAAGATCAGATGCAATATATGCTGACTAACAAAGTTTTCACATTAATAAATCTTACTTAGCATCATCTGAACTTTGAATATAACCCACAAAACGACAAACCTAAACACATCTTAAACAGGAGTAAATGCGTTAACGGTTAACCAAAGTATAAACATTAACACCAGTAAAGTAATCTAACAAACAATCCAAAACGTAACTATTCACACTTTGCAAGCATATCTCTAACATAATCAATGTTAATTTACCATTAACATGGTAATATTAACTAAAATTTATACTACCTTGGGTAATTATCATACAGAGCAGCGAAGTATGCTAACGTAACAAAGTTTCAACATCAATAAAGCAACATAGTTACCCAGAACTAAGAATTATAGTATACAACGACAAACCTGACACATCTTTAAGCACGAATAAACTGCTACCATTAACAAAGGTCCAACTTAACAACAGTGAAGTAACTAACAAGGCATACAAAAACATAATCCATCCACACTTTATCCAACATATCACCAACATGACAATATTAAATTTACATTAACATAGTAATATTTACCAAAAAATTATCAGTAACCTGACCATAACCATTCATAATAACCTAACGTGATAAAGACAACAAAGTAAATTTTACATTCAGTAAAGCTAAACTATGAAAAACATACTTAAACACACAACAACCAGACGAATAAACAGCTGATCATTAACAACTTATTCAATAAGAAACGAACATACGAGGGAAGTAAACCAAGTTTTCATTTATAACAAAGTTTTATGCCAAAGACATAACATAAAAATAACAAAGGTTTTATCCAAAACATAACATAAAAATAAGTTCTTGAATAAATATCATAGTAAAGTGTAAAGTTTACTGATTTTAAAGGCTGTAAATCAGGAAATCAGTAAAATCAAAACCACCCGACCCCTCCCCGCCCCCTCCCACCCATCCCGTCCATGACCTTTTGTCTCGATTCGTTAATGAGCCAGGGTCACATATCGGAAACCATTTCGGATAACATAGTACAAAAATAAGTTCTTTATATAGCACACTCATCGAATATATGCTAACGTAAACATTGTTTTCACATTAATAAAGCTACATAGCATCAACTGAACTAAGAATATAAGCCACAATGACAAAACCTAAACACACCTTACGCACGAAGAAACTACTAACATTAACAGAGTTCCATACTTAACAACATAAAGTACCTAGGACAGCGTACAAAACGTAACCATTCACACTTTTTTCAGCATATCTCTAATATATTATTGTTAATTTTACATTAACACACATTGCATTTACGGTTGCATTTCGAGATATCATTCGAATGCACATAGCACAAAAATGAGTCTTATATTACTAACCAGCGAATAAAGGTTAACATTACAAGTTTTCACAATAATAAAGCCAACATAGCATCATATGAACTAAAGAAATAATTACAACGACAAACTTAACACAACTTCCGCACTGAATAAAACAGTTAACATTAACAAAGTTCCACACTTAACACCAGTAAAGTAACTAGCCTTGCATACAAAACGTAACCTATTCATACTTTTTCCAAGCATATCTGTAACATATTAACGTTAATTTTACATTGACACAGTGATATTTAACAAAAAATTTATCATAACCATGTCTAATTATCATACAGACCAACGAATAACTGTAAACATTAACAAAGTTTTATCCAACATAACATAATAAGTCTTTGAATAAAATATCCACAGTAAATTGTAATAGTTTACAAGATTTTAAAGCAGTAAATCAGTAAATCCAGGAAAATCAAGCCATTCAACCCCTCCGCTACCCTCCCACCAGACCTTTTAATTCATTGATCTATTCATTCAGTGTCATATTTGAGTATCATTAGGCGACTAAACGAACACAAAAATAAGTTTTTCGTATAAACTAACTGTCGAATATATGCTAAACGTAACAAAGTTTTACATTAATAAAGCTAACATAACATAACTTAGGTATTATGATGGTTAGGTCAGGTATGATAAATTTTGGTAAATATTACTATGTTAATGTAAATTAATATGTCATGTTGTGAATGTTTTGATAAAGTGTGAATGGAATATGTTTTTGTATGCCTTGTTAGTTAATTTACTGGTTATAAGTTTGGACCTTTGTTAATGTAGCGTTTATTCGTTGGATTATGAATCAAATAATGTGAGTGGATAGTACATTTACGCTGTTATTGACTCGTTTAATCATTTAGACAGACGAAGCTATTACTAGTCATTATATATTATTAAAATCTATATATATATATATATTAAGTACTTATACTCTAATGAGATTAGCTGATATATGTAAATAATCTATTCGTTTACGTTAGTCTACTCTCGCTGCCTCTGTCACTCGAACTACACTCTCTTGCACTACACATCTCTCTCTCTCTGCTATAATGAGTTATATAGTGTATATAAATTTTAAGTATTTATATAAATATATTATATCCTAATAACAATTTAAAAAAGGCATATATACATTTGGTTATATTTGAAACCTAACAACAGCTGATACAACTAAGTTAGTGGTATATATAATAATATATATTAAGTATTATAACGTTATGCTATGTATATGATTTAGTTAACTTATTACATTGGTGTTAAGTGTATAGCATAGAACTTTATATATAAGTTAAACGTTAACAATTTATATATATATATTAAAAATTCTCTGTTTAAGTACCTCGCTCAGTTAAGGCCCTATTTCGTCGTGTCTAGTTGACCTCTTGCGAGGTTAAAGTTGTGCCCTTGGGAACAGGCCTAACGCTAAAAGTCCCGCGCTGCAGCCTATCGGCGACCTCGCTATATATATCCCATTCTTGCAAAGGCCACCACACATTAATACGTTCTCACCGCCGAGAAGTAGTGACGAATGCTAGATGCTGATGAATAGAGAAGTTAGACATCACAATCACTTCTTAATCTCTACCCGAGTCTCGAAACAACCTTTGTTGCACCCCCCTCCTGCAGCAGGATTAGCCCAGTGTGAACGCATGCGCTCCAACTTGAGCTAGGGAAGCCGACTACCTTAGTATAATTTATGTTATGTTTATTTCAATAATGTATTAATCTCGAAAATAAGATGACTTGAATATAATCAATAAGTAATCATTAGATTACCATTATAGATCAGGGTATGGCCAGGAGGGTTGGTAAGGTGATAATGGTAGAGTTGGATTGGTGTTTGATTACTGAATAATTAAAATTTAAATATTATTTACAAAATTTGAATGAATTAATTTTTTTTTTTTTATTGTTAACAATTTTAAGTAAAAAATTTTGACTTTAAGAAAATCAAAATAATGAATAGTCAATAGCTCAATTTAAAGATTCACAATCTTGAGACTGGTAATAGAGTGGTTGAGATTGGTAGTATTGTAGACGGTGAGTTGATTTAACTGATTTACTGCTTAGTAATAGGTATGTAAAACGTTACAATGTTAGTAAAAAATTTGTAAATAAATCAATAGAATCAATAATAATATTCATAAACTGACAGGGAGGGTAGGCGGAGAAATGTAGTTTGGATGTGGTTTGATTTATTTGAAATTTAGGATATGTAAAAATATAAACTTAAATTTGATAATGTTTAATAAAAGCATAATAAAAAGAATGAAGAAAAATGTATTAATATTTATATTTACACTTATTATAAGTGTTTTATTTAATGTGTCTTATTTCCTTAGAGTTTGAGTATCGTGAAACATTTAATTCTACGTATATTTATGTACTTACATCACCTAACAAATAAATTAGATAAAAAATTATCCCATTACTCAAAAATTTTGTACCAACATAGATATAATATATATAATATATATTATATATAATATATATAATATATATATATATTTATAAGTTAGACCACCAATATGAGATCATATAATTATACACAAAAATATTTAAATAACTCAGTGACTAGCACCTGAGAGCCAGTCACCAGTGCATTGATCAAACTATTCACGTAACTCTTCTGAGTCAAGATCCTTCTTACCATTCTTCCATTCTTTTTCACTCTTATCTATCCTTCTTTTCTTTCACTCCTTCGTCCTTATTGTTTGCACTCTGTGACTTTATTTATTTTCATGTCATGACCCCCTAAATTATGAGGGGGTCCTATAGCACCCTTATTACGGACTATATATACACATCTATAATTCGAGATCTACGGGTTTCAGTAATACCCATATAAAGGATCACAACATTTTGTTTATTAACTAGATTAATGTTTATTAACTCGGATGTTACGGATCTAGAAACCGGATAGACTGAAAGATATAAGAAATGCCGCTAGCTGAGATGGTCAAAGTACGTAAGTGTACGTAAAAAAACTGATCACTTACATGAGAATCGTTCATCAGACTCAATTCGTATTTCCTACGGTAAATCGAATCTTCAAACTTAAAATAATAAATATATATGTGTGTATGATTCATGTTACTAGGCGCTAGCGCTATCTATAATGCTAACGCAGCTGATATAGTTACGTAATCTCGAGTTATACGATCGAGTATACTCATCACACGCTCGATGTCCATAAACTACTCTATAGCTTATAATCTACTAATTCTCGGATAATGGAATAGACCTAATAAGTGAACATCAAAAACGCTAGTCAGTATAGCGCTAACAGCTTAACTTACGTAGTATTGAGTATATAGTTACCCGTACTCACTCTATATATACATCTACACACTTGTATATATTTACCCTGTATTCGACTTAAACATTATATAGTAGCATTATAATTCCAAGTTTAAGCTAAAATAATATCATCTAGTCCTCATATCGAAAAGGGGTTGCATCGCGCAAACATACTTTAATTAACTACATATAATTAGTATATATAGTATAGAATATAATAAGATATATATTATAATATATATATATTAACTATATATATATATATATTATATATATATAATATATATATAATATATATATATATTATATATATATATATATAATATATATATATATATATAAATTATAATAAGTATATATATACTATTTAAATTATATAATATATATAATATATATATTATAATATATATATTATATTATATTATATTATATAATACTAATAATATATAGTATATATATTAATACATCTGAAAAGAATAGTTATGATATATGAAAAATGTGACACAGTGAAAAGAAAGTCCAGCATACTTACCGCCCCCTCTATACCTCTTAGTGAGAGAAATCGTCGCAGTCAGAAATATCCCACCTAGTAAGTTCATATCATAGGTATACTCGCTACGACCTACTCACTAATATGCATATCTCAGTGTGTAGAATCATCAATATCCCTTGCCATAGGTAGGCCTACAATACCATATATCCCTTTCACATAACTCTTATCTATTACTCAACCATACTCACACTATAAACTACATCATATATCTCTACCAGCAGAACGTTATACCTATTTATGATCATCACTTTTATTCGCTATCCCAGACCTAGTCACGATATACCTCAACACACTCTAAAACTATATATACATCCTCTTAATCCAACCAATATCATCATCCTTTCCACATGACCAAGCCAGCTCAATACGTATATACTTTCATTTACTCTCTCATTTATCCCTTTCTTCACACCAACCAACTCTCTATTAATAATGCATGCATCCCTCATTTTATCAATTCTTCATCTAAACACCTAACACGCCCCTAAAGATTGTCTATCTAACATGAACTTGTAGATCATATACCTCTATTTCAGACCTAGTCCTACGACTACTATTACGCATTAACACAGTAAACACAGACGCCTCAGTAAGCCCTAGCGCCACTCAGGACTTTAGCCCTTTCACATCAAAAACGATTAATGCGATCAGCCACCTTCCTGCCATTCACAATACCTGTCCTAGCCTCTTCATCTCTGCACCTCCTTCCCTTTCTCATCATAATGATCTAGAATAAATAACCACTTTATCCAGACCTGTAACCATCCTAACATAACTATACACCGAGGACTGTCCTAAACTCTCTTCAGATCACCACACAAAACCAAATCATCCGGATATATATAGTTGGACCCTCCTTCACCTCCATTTCTCCATCAATTCTAACAACCATTTCTGATCACCCCCCCTCTAATCTTTCAATAAACCCGCATCCATATTACAAATTGAATAGACCAAGGAAATAAACATCCCTGCCTCACTCCGCTATTAATATTAAGCCAATATATAAATTGAAATAATATATATATAATATATATATATATATATTATAATTAATAATATAAATATATATATTAAGATATATAATATATTTATTATATATATATATATATATATATACTATAATTATATATATATATATAATATATAATATATATATTAATATATATATATATAATTATAAATATATTATATATATACTTAATATTATTATATATATAATAATATATATATAATATATTAATATATATATATATATATATAAGTATATGATATATATATATAATATTAAATATATATTAAATATATATGATAAATTATATTATTAATATAATATATATTAAAATTATCATATTATAAATATATTAATATATATATATTAATATATATAATAATATAATATATATATATATATTATATATTATAGTATTATATATTTGTACCCGAACTGAAATTTTCAGTTCCGGCTAGAACCGAAATTTAGCCTAGGAATCTGAACAATATAAAATATGAGATTGTCCGGCCGGAATTCTCGGCTCGGAAGCCGGAGATTTCTGTGAACTATAACCAGGCTTAACCTCTAACTTATATAAAGAATGTCAAGCAAAATACGATCTTAAATAACATATCAACATTATCAAATTCTACTACTGAGATACAACTGCCACTTATTGATACTATATTTATTAGCGAAGTGTAAATCATCATTGAAGAGGTGGCAACTCTTAATATCTTGAATGCGCAAAAAATGTGAATAAGTAAAGGAGAGTATGTATTTTCAATAAAAAGAACAAGGTGAAAACACTCCTAATATAGATGCAAAAGATCCAGCCGTAAATAAGTGCATTTTAAGAGAGTTAACCTTCTTCCGCGATTAAAAAATTGAGTTTGCATATAAATGACCCCAAATCACAGAAAAATAAGAATTTCGAATTCAGCAATGGTACCACCGAGCTAACAAATTTTAGCAGTCCACTCAGTATTGTCTACTAGGAAGAGTTTGTAATAACATAGAAACTCCGATGCACTAACTTTCAACACAAAAATTACATATTCCTAGTAGAAACAAAATTTGTAATTGAGAAAATGTTACCACACTCGCACAGAAATGGATACAAGTATTCAGAATTTATCTAAGGCTGGATCAAGAACAATAATTTACTACAGATTATATATAGAAGAGCTAAATAATTATCTAAACGTATCTCATGTTTACTTTAACTGCAAATATTCTGTACTACGAGCTAGATTTTGAAAAAGGAACTGTGCTACTCTCATTGAAGTAATTTCCCAGTTCTCATATCTGAAATTAAAATCGCTATAGAGTTTGAATAAGATGAATAATTGGGAAATTCCTCCCTAACATAATCTATTTGATCCTTCGAGATGGAGCAAATAACATGAAACTTGGAACTGATTTACTAGATACGAGATATAACAGTTCTTTTTTTTTAATTCATAAAATTCAATTCTGTGACACATTAGAATGCCTAATTCATACAAAATGAACAGTGTGATTCTTAATAGACATAAATGTAGTACTTATTGTCACACATATTCTGACGAATCATTCCGTTTACTATACAGTCAATCGAATAATAAATGCCAAGAGTCAGACTCGACCCTACATCTCTCAAAAGGCTGAGTAACTAGCCTAATACTTGCCTCTGATGCCAAGATCAACCGAATGTTAAATAGCAATGGTGTAATAGCAACTATTATCTTTATCTTAGTAACAAATGGAATGGTTTTGAAATGAGAGATTGTTTGCAATTTTTATTGTATAGATGAGCGATTCAATCATTATAGCGTAGCTTCGCAGTTATGCTAAGAATATTCAGGCAAATACTTGAAAAAATATCATAAGAGTTGTCAACCACTTATCCATGATATTAGTTATCGGATAACCTATTGGCAAAACAATTATAATCATCAATTTATTCTACATAATTTGAGCTTTCACAGTCAGTAAATCTCTCAACTTGATGGATGACAGCAGAGAATAAAAGAAGAAGCGAAGCAACGTATTTGATTTAATTTAATGAATAAGCATATACAAAGGTAAGGGAAAGATTCATATAAGCATTATATAACAAAAACAAGATCGGAGATGTTTTAAATATCTGTGAGTAGACCCAATATTACGAATATTCTTGTATTGTCTATATGATCATATCAGATGAGAAAATTGAGATAGAAAAATGAAAATTGAAGAAAATGCAAATAATTGAAGTAGAAAGTTGTAGATAGTAAGTGCGAGTTAGCCAGATAGAAGTTCAAGCGATGCATCCATTTGTTGCAGATAAACAGCTTAGCTACAATAAACTTAGATTTGCGCAAGTACAACTCAAATCCTCAGTAAGCATAAGGAAAAGAGATTACTACAAGAGTTACTTGTTTTATAATTGAAGAAAGTGAAAGTGACAGCGAGTCGGTTAGTGTAAAAGGAATAAGAGGAAAAAAATCAGTTGGCTTTCATAAGAAGGAATCTTTAAAGAATAATTGAATATTTTTTATTTACCAGAAAATAATCAAAATTTCTATATCTGGAAAAAGAAGAATTCCTTAATTGGGAAAGTGAACAAAGCTTAAATTCCCAAACATAGTAGTACTACTAGCCCAAACATTACTCTCCTTTCCAGTCTCACCCATATATTCAGAGAAATTATATTTTTCCTTTTCAAAAGCAGGAAATATTTTTGATGAAAAACGTTTTAAAATATTGCCCAATACTGATAAACAGTTTTTCCTTTACTTCACCACAATTCAGCAATATTTTCAAAAGTGTTTAAATGGAAAGTATTTAAGTAATGCCGTTTCTCCGTAAATTTGAGAAAAATTTACGCTCGGAACCGGAACCGAAAAAAAATGTCAAATTCCGGCCGAACGGAATTCCGGATACACCTCTAGATATTATTAATATATATATTATATAAATTATAATTAATATATTATATAAGTTATTAAAATATATATATAATAATATTAATATAATAATTAAATAATTAATTAAATATATATATATAATATATTATATATATATATATATAATAATATATATAATATATATATATATATATATAGATATATATATATTTAATACTTAATATATATATATATATATATTTATATATATAATAATAATATATTAATATTATATATATATATATATATGTTATATAATATATTATATAATATATATATAATATATAATAAATATATATATATTATATATATATTATAATTATATATATATATTTATATATTATAGATATTATATATATATAATATGATTATATATATATTAATATTTAATATTATAACTAATATAAGTAATTAAGTATATGATTTTAATTTTTTAAGTACACTTGAGACTGAAAGTATTTAAAACGTGTAATTTGATATAATGCCTTTAAATAAAAAATGAAAATCTATTTTGGAATAATTTACTTAACATTTAGTTTCCGAAACGAAATCAAGTATATTTGTGTTTAAGTAGTGTGCGCCACGATACTGTTACCTGTCTTACCACTTGGACTTTACCGTATATAAGCATGTGGAATTAATCATTTGAAAAAGCATGTATATTTTTTTTATCTCAAAAGCAAGCAAAAAAAAAAAAGGTTAAACAAAAAAAATGTTTTACTGTAACCCTGTAAGCACATTAACAGTAGTCAGAGTCGAAATTTTTGAAATTATTGGACTGCTGGAAGCGGAGTCGTGATAAATGTCGAAATTTTTTGATTTTATGAGTGAGTACGTAAGTCGAAAATATATATGAGTTTAAGTATAAGTCGATGCAGTAGTCAGTAGATATATAAGTCGATAAATCCATTATTAATTAAGGTCGTAGTATACAAAAAATAATATATTTTGATATATTGGACCCCAGTGCATAAACTTTCATTATTATGTCTACTAGACCCCTAAGACATATAAACAATGAATTAATATTTAATTATTGTTATTTATTATATTATTAATATTATTATTATATTATTATTATTATATTATTATTATTATTATATATTAGATTATATATTATTTATAATTTATTATTTATTATTTTATTATTATTATGATATTATTATTATTATTATTTCCATATTATATTTTTATTATTATGATTATGATTATATTATTACTTATTATATTTATTATTATTATTTATTTTTTTTCAATACATCGTGTTCCATAATGTTAATGACCATAAATATCGTAGGATACATTAAGCTTATTATTATATTATTATTAATTATTAATTATTATTATTATTATATTATTATTATTATTATTATTATTATTATTATTATTATTATTATTGATTGATTATTATTATTATTAATTATTATATATTATTATATTGATTATATTGATTTTATTATTAAGTATTATATTATATTATATTATATTATTATTATTAATATTAATAATAATAATAAAAATGATTATTAATATTATTATTTAATTATTATTATTATTATTATTATTTTTCTTATTATTGTTAATATTGCAGTTTTTGCTCAGGACTCATTTTGGAGAAGTGATGACTCGAGTCGTCGAGTCGCTCACTGCTCAGTTAGAGTGATGTCGATTGACTCGCAGTCACGGATATATATATATATATATATATTATATATATATATATATATATATACTATATATTATATATATATATACTATATATATATATTAGGAAGTGATTTGACCTAAAAATGTAAGGTTGGTTAGGTTAGGTACATAACGTTAGGTTGGTTAGGTGAGGTTAAGTTAGGTTAGGTTAGGTTAGGTTAGATTAGGTTAGGTTAGGTTAGATTAGATTAGGTTAGATTAGCTAGCTAACTTAACCTAACTTACCTAACCGCATTTAACCTAACGTAATTATTTGAGGTTAAATTAGATACGTAAGCTACATAACGAAATAATTAAAAAAATAAAACATTACCTGAAACCACGTTCCCTCAATTGTATTGGTGTGTGCACCCGTAATGGGGTCAACAAAATGAACGGAGTGATTCGCTGTCAGATGATTAAAAAAAAATATATCTTTGGGCACAGGTCCAGTTTCTGATCAGGACTCAATTTTGGGAAATATGATGACGTTATATGGGAACTACGTGAGTAGATTGACTCAGTGACTTGAGGGACTGAATGACGGCTTCTCTAGAAGTTGCTTTTTATCATGCTCTCGTTTGCGCATAGAAATAAGGTAGAAAACGTTAATTTTTTTTTATAATTTTTTTTTACTAATGGAATACCCCGGGTAAATCGCAAAGATGGAAGGAGTCGGGGTCTCTCGGCCCAACCGTCTCCCGTCAGCTCGAGCAACCTAAAAAAAAAAATAATAAATAAATAAATATTTTGTCTAAAATTGTCCACTGACTACAAAAATGTCATTTGCTTTAGCGTAGAATTCGTAGTTCTCTAATTACACGCCTGTCCTAAAGTAAGCTCTTAGCTAAATATATATATATATATATATATATATATATATCTAATATATATATATACTATATATATATATATATATATTATATATATATATATATTATATATATATATATATATAGTATATATAATAGTTTATATATATTATATATTTTATTATACCTAATATATATATATATATATATAATTAGCGTATATATATATATATATAAGTATATATATATATTATATATATATATATATATATATATATATTATATATATATATATATATATATATATATATATATATATATATATATATAGCACCGTCACTGAGTTTGTCTACCCACGTATTCTTTATATAACGAATTAACCTTATTACGACTTGACGACTCGAGTCACATATTCCCCAAAATTGAGTCCTGATCAGAAACTGGACTTTTGCCATGTCTTTGTAAGCTTTCCAACAGTCTGAAATGATCGTAGTTTCTTTAACTCAAAACAGTTACAAAATTATCCCGACAAGTCGTGACTGAGTCAATCGACTCACGTACTGAGCATTGAGCGACTCGATGACTCGAGTTATCTCTTCTCCAAAATGAGTCCAAAACAAAAACTAAAATTTTGCCATTATATTATTATTATTATTATTATTATTATTATTATTATTATTATTATTATTATTATTATTATTATTATTATTATTATTATTATTATTATTATTATTATTATTATTATTATTATTATTATTTATTATTATTATTATTATTATTATTATTTTTTATTATTATTTATAATTATTTAATTATTATTATTATTATTATTATTATTTATTATTATTATTCTTATTGAACTTTCCAGATTATTTTATTATTATTATATTATTATTATTATTATTTATAGTAGTAGTAGTAGTAGTAGTAGTAGTAGTAGTTGTGTAGTATTAGTAGTAGTAGTAGTAGTAGTAGTAGTAGTAGTATTGTTATTATTTGGGCTCAATGGACGAAAACGTCCCCTTAGTAACCCTTTTCTCATCTATATATTCTTTTAATATTACTATGTAAGCATAACTATGTTATCAATAGAGAGAATAAAATATTTTTAGATTTTTTTTTTTTTTTTTTTTATTTATTATCATTATTCAATTATTATTATTATTATTATTAATTATTATTATTATTATTCATTATTATCTATTATTATTTTATTATTATTATTATTATTATTATTATTATTATTATTATTATATTATTATTATTATTATTATTATT
>JABUQX010062319.1:0-25000 GCA_015478945.1 Trachelipus rathkii | reverse complement strand
TAATTTCCACTATGATATATATTAATTTATCTTAATAATTTCCCCCACTTTTGTTTATAAATTTGTTTAAAATCCCCCAATCATTTTTTTTGCAATCTAACTACAATACAACATAACATAATTTTTAAAGGTGTTACTGGTTATTATTGATAACCAGAAAGAGAAATTTATATGTAATTAGTCATAACTGGTCTGTTCACTGGGAGTGTCCAGACTGATTGTTGAAGTGAATATTCAAATCATAATAGGTTTTTTTTGTATACATTGTCAATAACGACTTGAGATATTCCGCCTCCTGATTATACAGGTTAGGCCAGCTTGGAGCTGGAATCAGAGCTATTTCGAAAGTATCCACCTTCCTGGAGTGAGTGGATTAGGAGAGGAGAGGTGGACGAATTGAAGGAATCGGAGATAGCTGGATAAAGCTAATAAAACAAAACAAATATAGAAGTCGGAGTGGTCAACCGCCGGTGTTGAACAACATTACCAACGTGGTTCGCGGTAGTGCACTACGGGGTTATTTAGAGCGAGAACGCATGTTTGTCGGTATCGGTATTTCGGCGGTACTCGGGCCCGTAATAAAATAAATATTTTAGCGCAAGAACGCATGTTCATCGGTATCGGTATTCGGCGGTACTCGGGCTCGTAAAATAAAGCTAAATAAGTAACACTTAACTAATATACACGAATACATATAAATTTCATTATCACTATTTGTTTTTTTTATATTTCTTTAAATCTACATTTTCATCCCCATTTATTTGTATATAAACATTCTTTTGGTTTTGTATTTCTATATAAATTTTTATATTAAATATTATAAAGAGATTCACCGGGTTTTCCTCCCATTTGCATTATTTTGGTTTGATTGTTAAATAAAGGTGTACATAGGTGTAAGTCTGAGTAAATAAAATAAACCCATAAGAAAATTTGGGTGTTTAAAGGTATAGTGTTCGTTCTAAATTAATATACTTATTTCCATTGTGTTGTCAATCTAGGGTCATTACTAATAAATGTTCTATAAATTTTTTTCATATTCATGAGCAAATTTATGAGGCAGCAGAGACTTACCATATAGCAGTTCCAAGAATCTTGTAAGGAACAAGAGATGGCCTTCTGACATGGGTCTTAAAGAATTTTCTTGGTTTCGTTAAAAGCATGGTCCGCGTTTTTGGTTTCATCGTGCTTATTTTAGCTGTTGGAAAATTATTTATTTTCGATGTATGGGATTTTCAAACGATTTGGCGGATCGTGATCTTTATTGTTTTGGGCGAGTGCTTTTATACAACTTTCATCATAGACTTAAATTCATTACCATTTATGGTAGCGAGCGTAGTTTCTCTTTCTTGAGAGCTGCAAAATTGTCTGCTGCTTTCTTCTTTTTTCTTCAAAGTCTTCTTTTGATTTTCGTTTTTTTGTTTGTGTTTCCGTAGAGTCAGCAGTTCGAATAAGATTCATGTGATTCCTATATTCAGATTATCTAAAATTAATTATCATTCTTAATATTTTTTTCAAACACGTTTGTATAGTTTTGTTAGGTACCCAAATCAAGTATTCCTTATCTACATTAACATAAGTATTCCGAATATGGTCGGACAACAAGAACGTGTCAACAAACCGGCGGCGAGTGGTACGATACCGAAAGCGACGGTCGAATATATTACCAACGTTTACCACTCGGGATTCATCAGTTTGATGCTAACCAACAACGAACTTGATGACATTCGAGGGATTCGTTGATAACATCTTCCTATCGAAATTACTGAGTCTTGGAGGTTGTTGAACCGTCGGTCAGCAATTCGATAGGCTCAGTACCTCTTCTTTTATCGATTGTCTCCCTGTGCGTCGCAGTGTCTTCGTTGACTTTGCAGGAAGCATTGCTGTGCACGACCTTATTTGGTGGTATGCAGCTGGCCTAATGTATATCAACAACCCATTCCATCGGCTCCATTTGCACCTAGCCAGCAAGGTCTTCCATTGTCTGTGGGTAATTTTCCACAGCAATCGCCAATGCAGAATTCATCTGCTCAAGAGCCTGAAAATAATGTTTTATTGTTGCGAATTTTAGAACAGAATCAGAGAACATTGGATACTATGTCGCAGATGATGAAAATGATGACTGACCAACAACAGATAAAATCTAGAAAGATGATACCTGTTGGTAAGTATTGTTTGGAGAATGGAGAACCTCTGCCACAATTCATGAATAGATTTGAAGAATATGCAGTAGCGACCTACCCAAGTTCTCAAGTTGACGGGTGGCGTACATACTTGGGATTACATCTGGAGGGAGCAATTAAACAGGTATACGACGTATTAATGAAATCAAACGCAAGTTATGAAATGATAAAAAAGGAATTAATGGACTGGTTTGGTGAGCATTTGAGAAAACAAACAAAATGCGACTTAAGCGCCTTCACGGATGCCCAAATATTGTCCACAGAAACAATACCATTATACGCGTTACGATTGTTGGGATTGGCCGAAAAAGCTTTTCCGGGGTCAGATGTGAGTTCCATGAAGGTTGTAAGAGAAAAACTGGTAAAGAGTCTGCCTCAAACTGTACAAGATCAAGTAAATTCACTCACAGTGGTTTGTGAGCTAGCTTTGAAAGGTGCTAGTCTTTCTTGGGAAGGTTTAGTAAAGTTAATAGACGACAATTACACACGTAAACAAGTAACCGATAAAACTAATAATGGCGGAATAGAGCCTCTCCTAAACAACAAACTTCCCTTAAGTAGTCAGCCGGAGGTAATAGATTTAACATCTGTGGTTCCTTCTACTTCCTATCAATCGTCGAAAAATATGGTTCAGGTTCCGCCGGCAGTTGGGCCAATGTGGGCTTATCCTGCATTGACCTATCCAGGATATGAGGTATCCAGTGGTGGTTCTCAATTCCCTAAGTCTTCTGGATGTTTTTCAAGTTATTCGAGTCCGAATAATCCGACTTACGTACAAAATATGTCACACTTAGCACATCCTCCAAGAATTCCTCCATCTGGTGGTTATGCGGGAACCCCATCCAATGGACAAGTACAAGAAAAGTTTAGGACAACTCAAATGAAACCCCAATCCCCGGGATCACCGCAAAGATGTAATTATTGTAAGAAACCCGGCCATATGGTGCGGGATTGTAAATTAAGACCACAATGCCGGTTTTGCGGAAAACGCGGACACATGGCAGATGACTGTTATGTTCAGAAAAATAAATGTATTCGTTGTGAAGCAGAGGGACATGTTGTGAAGGACTGTCCGCAGCGAAGTCAGAAAAGACAAATAAGTCCAGAAAGTCAAGAATGTCCTGTATGCCATCAGGATGGTCATTTGGGAGTTGATTGTCCGAATTGGTTTTTGCCAAATATGCCCCAACAGAGGGGAAACGAGAGTGCTCTGTGGTCAGTGGCCCGCCCACAGAGCCCCAAGTAAAGGTGGAAAAGCATCAGACTGTATCTTGGGCCTTAGATCAACCGTGTAAACCTAAATCGATAGCATCCATGAGTCCGAAACCTCAGCGTTCAAGGCCAGAAGATATAGAACAAAAGACGACCACGGTAATTGTAGGGTCACAGTTGCCGGATGAAAATGACCAGGTAAGTGAAACAGAAGTAATTACTAATTTAGAATTGAGTGTGGCACCTTCCGCACCACCTTTTAGAGAACAAGTTCATATTTCTAGTAAACATGTAGGATCACAAACCGAGTTGGATCTTACTCTGAGTATAAATAGGTTAAACGGATCAAATGACATATCGTCCCTAGAAAAAGAGGTACAAACCTCTTCCCTAGAAATTGAGGTACAGACCTCCTCCCATGAAATTGAGGTACAAACCTCCGCTCTAGAAATTGAGGTACAGACCTCCTCCCAAGAAATTGAGGTACAGACCTCCTCCCATGAAATTGAGGCACAAACCTCCTCCCATCAAATTGAGGTACAATCCTCCTTCCATGAATCAGAGGTAAAAACCTCCTTCCCAGAAAAGGAGGAGCAAAATTTATCTCTAAATCCCCATTTCCCTTCTTTTTCAGATTCTATAATTCAGATACGGTATATACAGAATCCCCCAGAGGATGCTTTGGTGATAGGAGTAGGAATTGAGGGTTGTGACGTTGACACCCCATTACAAGCATTGGTAGATACTGGTGCTTCTCTGAGTTTAATTACTAATACAACATATCAATTGTTGAATAAAGACAAGTTTCCTTTGAGAGCTACTCAATATACAGGTGTTAGTGGCATAGGTAAGGTGGTTTTTCCTGTCTTGGGTGAAATAACTCTCCAATTGAAGCTTTCTAAGGAATTTTCTACCTCTCCCAATAATTTTGTGGTCGTGGATGAACAATTGACAGGTTATGACGTTATCTTTGGATACAATTTGCTAAGAAAAGACAATTTATTGCCAGATTTGTCCACAAAAGAATTAATTAAAAGAAATAACGAAAAAAATAATATAATCACAGTAATAACTAAAGATATGCGATTATGTCCGGGAAACAAGGTGGAAGAGTCTGCTTTAATAAGTAAAGATGTAGTGATTTCGCCCCGTGATTGTGCTCGGGTTATGGTTACCACATATGGTCCGCTAATAGAAAAAAATTCGTTGTTATTATTCACACCAAACCCACATAATCAATGTATAATTGATGAAGCAGTTATCCCTTATACCAGGGACTCCAGTGATTATCTATACTGTTTCAACCCTTTTGACAAACCAATTACTTTAAAACAAGGATATACCCTTGGTACGTATACTATTTTACACCAGATACATCCTACGAAAGATTTTATTTGTGGTATTGTAAACGCGGTGGAAATCACTCAGAAGCCCCAAGAAACTTATGAGGATTGGACGCTCGAAAATTTAAGGACGGCGTTTGAATTAGATAAAACAGAATTATCAGAACATCAAATAGACCAAGTTGTGCAGCTTTTAATCAAATATCCGCGAGTTCTTAGTTGGGAGATGCAGATGTTGGATGTACCAGCCTTCTCAAGCATGCTATAAACACGTTTATTGAAGATCCAGTGAATGAGTCCGTTAGGCGTTTACAGGGACCCATATTGTATGAAGTGGAAGAAGTTTGTCATAAGTTAGAGGCCGAGGGAATTATTAGAAGATCCTGTTCTCCATATTCTGCACCAGTAGTCCCTATTCGTAAACCTGACGGTGCTATGAGACTCTGTATAGATTATCGTAAGTTGAATTCTATCACTAAAAAAGATTCATTTCCCATTCCTAATTTAACCGATACATTGTTCAATTTGCAAGGTGTCCGTTACTTTTCAACTATTGACCTGATAAAGGGGTATTATCAAATCGAGATGGAAATGGATAGTATCGAGAAAACTGCGTTTTCAACACCTTTGGGCCATTGGGAGTTCCTCCGGATGCCTTTTGGCCTCATGAACGGACCTGCTACATTTCAGAGGTTAATGAGATTGGCTTTATGTCACATCTCATGGAGTGAAGTGATGATTTATCTGGACGACGTCCTGATAATTAGCAACAGTTTCGAGAAACATCTCTCTATTTTGGAAGAGGTCCTTAAAGCATTTAGAGTGGCTGGGCTCAAGTTGAAACCCTCGAAGAGTTATTTGTTAAGAACCGAAGTGAAATTTTTAGGTCACATGATTTCAGAAAAGGGGCTAAAACCCCTACAGAAGAGTATTGAAGGTATTGCGAAGTATCCCCCTCCAAGAACGGCGAAACAGGTTAGACAGTTTATGGGCCTCATCAATTTCTATCGGCGGCATATTCCAAATTGCTCAGTAATAGCCAAACCTCTGTTCGACCTACTGAAGTTCACGAAAAACGTACCTTGGACCGAACAGTGTCAACTGGCATTTGACAAACTTAAAAGTCTATTAACGTCTCCACCTTTCTTATCGTATCCTGATAGATCTGAGCAAGCTACTCCGTTGTTACTTCACACTGACGCTTCAGGGATAGGTGCTGGTGCCTGCCTCAGCCAAATTCAAAACGGTGAGAATAAACCCATAGCTTACATTTCCACAGTTTTTTCCAAAGCTCAACGTGGTTATAGTGCCACGGAGAGAGAACTAGCAGCCGTTCGATGGGCTGTACGATCGCTAAAACCATTCTTGTATGGTATTAAGGTACATGTATATACGGATCATAAGCCACTACTCTTTTTGCAAAACATGCCTTTAGTGAATCAAAGGGTGGCTAGAACTTTGGAAGAACTCAACGATATTGACTATGAACTATTTTATATACCTGGTAAAGAGAATATCGTCGCAGACACTTTGTCCAGAACACCGTTTGCAATTCCAAACGAACCAGAAATTGAAATAATCTCTAATGATCCACCTGAGGGATTTACGGTGGTTAAAATGTTGGGTGGTGGAGATTCATTGTTTCAGTGTTTCTCACAGTTCTTATATGATAAGCCGGCCTCTCATCTCCAGATAAGAGTGGCAGTTGTGGATGAATTGTTAAATAACAGGAGCAAATACCATCTACCAACTGGTAGCACCAAGGAAGCAAAGCAAGTACTGAAGCAATTGCAGCTAACTAGGTATGCTGGTCAATTACCTTTTGTTCACAGCATTGACGCCTTTACTCACATTTATAAGATCCGGGTTCTTGTGTATTACAGTAAAACACATCCCTTACACTTTGGAGAACCAACCCATAAAGAAGTGTGTCATTTGTTTTGTATAAGTGGCATCCACTACAACTTATTAGTCCCTGGAAGAACTCGAGTCCCTGATTCGGAAGAGGAATCAGTAGCTGTGAATGCCTGCGAAACAGACTTATCAAATAAACTTTATGAAATAGAGTACCAAGCAATTGACGAAGATCAATGCATAGACCAGAATGAACAGCCACTTGAACATTGGTTGGAATTTGGTGGGGAGGAAGTTATGAGGAAGAGGAAGGAACCCCCTACCAAATTATTATTCATACGAAATATTTCCCTGATCAGAACATCACAAGATTCAGTGGAAATATTAATGGACCATATAATTCAATGTCAAGCACATGATCCATTATTAAAAAGATTAAAAGGAGCGGTACTAAAACATCAAGCCTTTCAAGGTCCCCTAAAGCTATTCAAATTTGCTAGAAATTACTTGTCAATAATGGATAATCATCTCCTCCATCGAAATAGGAAAGACCAATATCATTATGTGGTATCGTTTTCATTTGCTGTACAAGTCGCTATTATTAATCATTATGAATTTGTCCATGTTGGACAAGGTAAACTGTATGCATTGTTAGAAAAAATTATTTGGCATCCGAAATTAAAAGATATATATGTCACGAGATATCTATCTCTTGTTATAAATGCCAGCTAGCTAAAATCTCCAACGTATATCACGCTCCACCAACTCTTAAGATACATACAAGATACCCCTTTGAATTGGTCGCCGTAGACTTGTTACAATTACCAAAATCAGCTAAAGGTAATACTTATGCATTGGTTTTTATAGATCACTTTAGTAAATGGATAGCGGCTGTTCCCATACGATCAAAACATACCACTTTGGTAACTGCGGCCTTGCAGAATATTTTGCCTTATTTGCCGATAATCCCTTCACGATTGCTAACAGATAATGCAAGGGAGTTTAGAGGTCCTGAATTTGAGGAGTTGCTACAACGAAATAATATCAAACACATTTATACAACTCCATATAACCCATCTTCAAATGGGATTACGGAGAGGGTAAACCGCACCTTATTACAATATTTACGGTTGTCCTTGAAAAATCCTAGTCTGTGGGATGTACAATTACCACAAGTTGTACTAACATACAATCACCTAGTACATGCTGCCACATCAAAAACTCCCTCTGAGATATTGTATCAGGAAGCGCATAATAAGCAACCTCGACTTCCTTTGGACGGATTTAACAACACTTGGAAGGAGGGACTATGACAGTTTTGCTCCTTTCAAATGGATCACTGGTGCCTAAAAATACAACTCCAGGAGATTTAACTATAAATAAGTTTAAGGATCGATATCAGGGACCTTTACAAGTAATAAAAGTGAATCCAAATGAAGTAACTTATATAGTAAAATCATTGGAATCCAAAAGAATTTATAGGGTGCATCACAGACAGTTAAAAAAATGGTATATTCCCCCTAAATATATAAGAGAAAATCCTTTATTTAATAAATTATTAACCAACCAACTAAATACGAGCGAAGATCCTGAAGACGAACATCCGGAAGAGATTGTAGAGGATTCTTCAATGGCCACAGCACCATCATGACATCTAATATACAGGATATCAATTTTGAAGATGATTCGGATGAAGATGAAGACGACTTCCTGGGATTTCCTGACTCCGAAGAAGTAAGAAAACTTTCCAGAGTGGTGTTGTGTTGCATTGAGGAGAGTCTTCTTTTGAATCAACAGGTAATAAATAATTTGACAAAGGTAAGTGATTTTTCTTCTGTTATTCTACCTACTCTTCCCTTATCTGTTATTCCTCAAGTATCTACTATTTCTAATTATTCTCCTAGTATTTCTACTGACCTGTCTTCCTATAATCTCTCTAACTTATTTGCTTCACCTGCTTCTCATTATGCTAGTTTTCAAGAAACTTTCCATTCACCTCATTTTTCAGGCTCACCTGGTACTCTTTCTGAGACTTCTCTATTTAGTTCTCCTAATGTTAACTCTCTTACTTCTTCAAATTCACCTTCTTTATTATCTTATACTCCTATTTATATAACAGACCAAAGGAACCAGATGATTCCCTATAGAAGTGCACGAAGATTGTCATGTGAAGACCTTCAGAAAAGATTGTACTTTGTGAATTCTCCTGTAACGACAGTAGAGGGAATGAAACCATGGGAAATACCCGAAGACCACCATGAACAGAACAGAGATTTGTTGGAGGGTGATCTGGGTTCCATGGAAATGGTAACTCCCCGAATTCCGGTTCCAATAGTTCCGGTAAGAAGAAGTGTACAATGGGCACCTCAAGTAAAGCGGGAGAATGAAAACCTAGACGCCAGCGTCCAAATGGTGGAAGAAGATCGAGTGGATGGTGTGTTCGGTGAAGCTACTGGCATTGCTTCTCGAACAAGATTGCGAGACCCAGGAGGATCTTCTGAAGTGCCATGGATACAGCCGCACATTTTGGAAAGAAGAAGGCGCACAGATGAAAAATAAAGGTAATTGTCACTGGAGAATTAAAATAAAATATTAGATAAGGAATGCGAAAATGATAAATGTTATTTTGTACAATGTATAATTAATCTAAAGAATCTGTATTATTTTGTGAACTGTATAGTAATCTGAAATTTTTTTTGTAATTTATTTGTAAAATCTATAATAATCTAATTAGTTGTTTTTGAAGTTGTAAAGCATTGTTTTTGAATAAAATTATGATTGATAATTGGTTTCTTACCCCATGTGTTCCGAAGTAAATCATCGAGAATCGAAATTTTGTTACTAATAAAATTGATGACATATAAAGCAAATACCGGTATGTATATATATAAAATAATATGTATATGCATGCAGAAAAAAATGATTAAATAAATAAATGGATATATATGGTGGGGTTTTTGGGGTTTCCTCGGAAAGCTCAAAACGTCTCTTGTATTGTCCGCTCATTATCCATGTATTGACGAATATAATATTTCTGTTGCAGATTCTTTTTTTGGGCCATTCCTGGATTTCTCACTTCGAATCCGATTATGACCAACCGACCAATAATCCAGGAAACCACCCAGTGAGGTTTTTGAGAGTTTTGCGGCCTTGCTTTGAAGATGTTCAAACAATTATAAACGATGAAATTGCGAAAGATACAACGCATATCTTTGTATTTTCCATATTCCGTATGGCATATAATTTGGCCCAAATGAAAATGGGGAATAGGACGTATTCAGTTTCCCTTCCGAATTTAGATTTCCGAGCCGAACATGCTATCGGACCTGTAAAGAAGCTTGTAAAAGTAATTGAGAGATATTGTCCTGAAGCTAAAGTGTACATTGTTCTTCCTACTATCCCGGATTTGCCGTATTATAATTATTATAGACATATGGCCTTTGCACCACCTGAGGCACAAAAATGGTATACACTAGATTTACCAAGAACATCGGATCGGGAATTAAACGAGGATTCCATTAAAGTATATAAACAGTTGATGCGTTTGCATAACTCAGACATCCGATGGACACGAAAACATACCATTGCTATCTCGGATGTTCTGGATTTTATGGAACCGAGATACCGTCATCAGTATAATCAAATGACGGACACATCTAATTGTGTTTATACTCTGGGTCCTAGAGGATTTTTGTCGGATGGGATACACCCTAGTAAATCTCTGGTTCAAGCATTTTGGAAAATGTTATATAGATATAATATATTGGATATCCCTAGGAGACCCCGATCTGCACTGTTCCCTACACCAGCCGAAATAGGGCCTACTATCAATTCCTTAAATGACGAAAGAAAAGCGTTGTCAACTTCCGCTCCAGCTCGTTTCATTTTGAGACGCCGGGCACAGATGACGGGCAGTAGAGCCGCGAGCATGTTATATTCCGCGTTAGTTTGTTGATCCGTCGCTCTATACTCTTTTCACTTCTTATTACTGCCGCCAGTTGAGTTTTCTGATGCAACTGATTCTGAACGTCATACCAGGTGGTCCTCCACTGCACGTATAAATTGGACCCCCGTTTTGTTTTAGCCTCATCAAGGTGTACTTTATTAGCGGTTGCGAATTCCCCAGCTACTACAACTGCTGTTCCTCCTTCCCCAATTGCTTCCGGTTTCCTGGCAGAAAATCCCTTGATGCCATCTCCATCCGTGCCAAAACATTCGGCAACACCATATCAGGTTGTGGAGAGTCCATGGACTCGCAAAAGACCGCTGGAAAGCTCCACCACACCTGTAACAGGCAAAAGATCAGTACAACCTCCTTTTTCTCCCGCCCTACAACAGATGACTTATGAGTATCATGATCTGGCCCAGGGACAGTTCGATCAGTTCCTTGCTTACCTTAAGGCTTTATTGCATGCTTCTAGGGTAACCGTGGATGGAATAGAGATGCGGAACATTTTGGAAATCTTTTTGCGAAATCATGAACGGCGGTATGAGGGTTCAGAATAGAGCAACTCGTCCTGTATTCTGAAGATTGGTTAGTTGGTTTATGGATTCTTCGCTCTTCCTTCCGTCATATATAACGGGTGGGGAGGAGTGTTATATTTTTTTCTTTTTCTACAGCTCATCATCCGAATAACCAACTTTAAGTGTTAGATTTTATTGGATTTTTGGTGAATATAATATCTGCCATAGGTAAAACAATAACTTACAGGAAAATTTACCCGGACGTATATAAAATATGGGTGACTTTCATGGTGAGATTTTGGGACAAATTGGTAGTGAGTATAACTCTTTTAATTTTTTCCCACCATGTAGGATTACCAGAGTCTCGTTTCCTAAAAGTGGATCTACGATTTACTGTTCAAGCCATAGTGCTCCGCAGCTTGTTATTCCAATTTCACCTTGACAACCCAAAGAAAACCTCTGTTCAACAGGGGTAAGTTAGTTAACTATGCTTGTGGTTTTTCTTTATAGGTAATGTTGGGATACATTATAAGAGTTTGCTGAGTTTAGATAGGTAATACCGTTTTAAATTTTTTATAGGTTTTTGGTTACGGATTTGGTTTCTATACCATTGAATTTCTTCTCTTCCACACTGGTGGATTTTTAAGCTTCTCTTCTATCAAGTGAAGTATCTGTTCTTCAACCAAGATGAAGGTTATTCAAATAAAAAGAATTAGTTCTTTTATCATTTTCTTTGTAACTCAATAATATTTAAGCAACAGAGATTTGTTTGCTTGTTGGTTAGGGTGTGCATAAACTAGTTTATCAGCTAACAAAAGAAATTGTTGAGGATCTATTATATACTTAATCAAGAGGTGTTGTCTTGAATCCTAGTAATAAAAATATTGCGTTACTAAAGAAAAAGTTAAATGCACATTCTTTTGAAATTCCCCATATCCTTAGTTGTTTAAAATAAAATTCACTAAAGTGTATAAAACTTGGAGTATTTTATCATTTACTTTTGTTAGAGAAGTAAATATCTTTTATAGTTTTGGATAATTGTCACCATAACTTCTGTATTCTGTACAAGGAAAATAATAATAATTCTTAGTGAGTTAATATTTTGAATAATTTTCCATCTTTGAATAATTTACATATGATATATATTAATTTATCTTAATAATTTTCCCGCACTTTGTTTATAAATTTTGTTTTAAAATCCCCTCATCATTTTTTTTGACGCAATCTAAACTACATAACAACATAAATATTTTTAAGGTGTTACTGGTGTTATTAGTTGATAAGCAGAAAGGAGATATTTATAATGTAATTAGTCATAACTAGGTCGTGTTACGGTGTTGGGATGTCCAGACTGATTGTTGGAAGTGTAAATTAATGTAGTACATATCTACTGAATAGATTTGTTTTGTGTGTATAGATGCATTGGTCAGTGACGTAGCCTTGAAGGATAGTTCGACCTCCTGTTTATAAGTGGGTTACGGTCTGGGGCGCATGCGGCAGAGCGCTTGTGGAGGGCTTAGGAATCAGAGCTTATTTAGAAGGTTAGTTGTTCGACGCATTCCTGGGGTTGAGGTATTAGGTAGACGTGAAGTTGGAATCGAATCTGAAGGAATCGGAGATAGTGGATAGAAGGCGTGATGGAAAAAGAAAATACAAATGATATGAAGTGCGAGTGGTGCGAACACGCCGGTGTTGAACACCATTACCAACGTGTTCGGGCGTAGTGCACTAACGCGGGTTTTTAGAGCGAGATAACGCACATGTGTTGGTTCGGTTAATTCGGTATTTCCGGGCGGTAATTGTCGTGCCCGTAATAAGATAAGTGAGAAATATTTGTAGCGCAAGAAGGTCATGGTTCTAGTGATGTCGGTGATGGTGGTAGTTAACAACGCTAGGTACTGCGGTGGCTCGTAAAATAAGCTAAATAGTAACACTTAACTATATACGACGAATATATGAGTATAGGTGGAAGTTTGATTATAGTATTTGTTTTTTTTTATATTTTTTAATCTAAATTTCATCTCCGCATGGTTATTTGTATATAGACGAATCTTTGTATGGTGTTTGTATTTCTATTAAGGGGATTGTTTTATATGTAAATATTATAAGAAGAGATTCACCGGGTTTTTCTCCCATTGCATTATTTTGGTTTGATTGTTAAATAAAGGTGTACATAGGTGTAAGTCTGAGTAAATAAAATAAACCCATAAGAAAATTTGGGTGTTAAAAGTGTATGAGGTGTCCGTTCTACATTATATATACTTATTTCATTGTGTTTGTAATCTAGGTCATTGACTAATAATGTTCTGTAAATTTTTTCTCAATAGTTCATGAGCAAATTTATGAGCGAAGGCAGAGACTTACAGGTAAGGCGAGTTGGCGCAAGGAATCTTGTAAGAACAAGGAGATGGCTTCTGACATGGGTCGTTGGTAAAGAATTTTTGTTGGGTTTCGTTATCAAAGAAATCTTGTAAAGTTTGATTTCTATCTATTTCTTGGGTGCGCTTTGGGACAAATTTATTATTTCTTTTAGATTATTTGAGAGATTATTTTCTGGATGACAGGTAAGTTTTTTTGTCACACAATTGTCTCATTTTTTTTGATTTGATTTATTACACAACATTGATACATAGACTTTAATTCATTAGCATATATATTATAATATATCTAATACTATATATATATATAGTATTATTTAGACTGTTATATGGCCCTGCAGACTCGCACGCACGCAAGCACCACACTGCTACAACCGCACCGCCAGCACCGCACGCACTCCTTAGTAACGGATAGAGTTTGCTATGGTATCTCTTCAAATTTACAACATAGGGGGTGACGTAACTAGTCTAGACGAGGTACGTGGCCATGACCCCGAAGGGGGGGGTGCTTGCAAACCTAAAAATTGAAATGATCGTAGAAGGTTGAAATTTGGAGATAGTATAGAGAGAAATGAGTAAGTAGTATTTTGATCCGGATTCGGATAGGCACTTCTCTATGCATCTACGGTAGAGTACGTGATTAGTGACCATTTTTTTAAAAATACAATATTGGTGAAAAAGTGTATGATGAAGTACATGTACTTACAATATCATAAATGATGGTGTGAAGATCCCTGCGAGAAGAGTTCCGACAGCTGGCCCCGGGCTGGCGTGTGCGCCCGCAGGCGCATCCGGCGCGAAACCGGCGCGCCCGCAGGCGCGATCCGGCTCGAAACCACGCGAGAACGCAAACGTGTTCAGTTTGCATTTCTTTAAACACTAGGATGTTCCTTCAACTTTTAATAATGCTTGTGTGTCCAACTTAATTTTTTTCAAATTTATTATTTTTTTTTTTTATTTATTTTATTTATTTTTTGTTTTTATCTAAAAAAATTATGCGCTTCAATTCTTGTAACGCAAAATGCAAATTTCTTTACATACCTATCATAATCAGTAAATGCAGTAAATCAAACAGCCTCTCTGACACCTCCTACCATCACTGATCTATTGATCTATTGATCTATTGATCTATTGATCTATTGATTCTTGTTTCGGTCATATTTTTACTAAAATTTGTTATGCTTACATACCCTATAATCAGTACTTCATAATCAAACGGCGCTCCTAAACGCTCCCTACCTGCTATGATCATTGAATTCTATTGATCTATTGATGATATTGTTCCAAGTCAATTTTTTAGCCTAAATTGTTATGTTTTACATACTTAAATCAATAATCAGTAAATCAAACCATCATCAAACCACCCTCCTGTCCATCCGTGCTCTATTGATCTATTGATCTATTTGATCTATTGATTATTGATCTACTTGATCTATTGATTCAGTCATATTTTTTCTATAGTATAAATAAGTTCTTTGTTTAAAAAGTAGTGAAAAGACAACAAGTTTTCTTTAAAGCGTTTCTAACATAAGTCAAACTTTCCTATTCATTATGATCGGTGTCAACCTAGGATGGACGTTGGTAATTTATGTTGTGCTCCTGCTCACGTGTTTATGTATGGTCTACGGCTTGCGGAAAACTTTCTGTTATTAATATTTTAAAGAGGTTGAGATCTTCACAAAAGCTGTAAAAATCATTTGTGTTACAGTGGTTACAAGAAAGTTTAATGATTACAAAGATGTAATTTCAATTTACGAAGTTTATATGATATAAAGCTGTTCAATGTTTACCAGTCATAAAATTGATAATCCTTGTGATTTTGATGCATAAATTGCATGAGATATGCAGAAATTTTACAGTTTACTCAAATATATTAAACATCACTGTATTGTTTATAACTCAGATATCTTTTTCATCAGAATAAGTATATGCGTGATGTGTCTTTTAAACACAGTATTTAATCTTGTTCGGGCAAAGAAGGGATTGAGTGCAGGTCATGTTTGTAGCTACCAAATGTTCTACTCAACGTAAATGAGTTCCTAAAAGTTTATATAAAGAAGTTACATGCTCTACTCAACGGTTATTTATCTGTGGCTTCATCCTAAGAACCGACATAGAGTGTTACTGCGTCAAATATCTTCTTAGAGATGAAGCCAGTATACATATCTGAATAAATGAGTATCTAACTAGGTAGCAGAATTATTTTACCTCTTATGAAAATTTAAAAACCTGAAACTTTCTGAAAAACGAAACTGATCTGGGAAGATGAAAAATTTATACAATGTATAGCAGAAGTTTGCCTAAATCTTATAAAAGGGGAATGTTCTTTAAACAGACTCAGAAGGTAAAGCTGCGTTGTCAGAAGCATCATTAAAAACTTGCTGGTAAGCGTAAGAAACTTAAAATAAAAAGAGCCTATTACAGAAAGGCGGGGTGTGTTCCTCCTTTACTCTTTTCGGTTAATAGCGCCTTTGATAAACTAAGTGGCTTGCTCAATGATGAGGAAGGTAGTGGTTTTACCCTACAGCGATTATGAGAAGATAATCTAACCAGGAACCCTACTCTACAACAAAACAGCCACAAAACAACAACAACAAACACACACAACAACAACAACACAACTACAACAACAACAACAACAACAACAACAACACCAGCAACAACAACAACAACAACAACAGCCACAACAACGACAACAGCCACAACAACAACAGCCCCAACAACAACAACAGTTCGAACAACAGATCGGGTATAACCCTTATCAACAGTTGCTCCAACAGCATCCTTTGAGTTTATATGATCCGCAAGTTGAGCAGATAAATAATTACGAGAAGGAATTGTATCGAATATTAAACTCTGATGTTAACATTCACGAAAAAAGAATCCTATATCAAAATGCTATACAAAAATTAGTAGATCTAAAAGCTTTATTGAATTCACCTAAGGAAGATTCAGCTCCAGCACCAGATACTAAGATTGAAGTGAAGAGAGAAGATAATTTTAAACATGTCCTCAAGGAAAGCTTACCAATGAGAAGTAAGAAACGGGTTTAGCTCTTGAAAATATTTACAGGATCAGTCATTGAAATGACTCGGTCAGTCATTCTTGATGAGAAACAATAGCTGGTTCGAATATTGTTGACTTGATTTCCGATCTCTCGCGTGATTGAAGACGGCTGCTGTAGACAGGTTTGGAATAGGTCAACAAGAACTTCGACTATTAATCGTCCGATGCAAAAGAATTACCAGAAGGACTCACTCCTGGTTAGGAGACATTGGAATTATTATCCGATCCGTAATCTTTGTTTATTTGGATTAAGTTCTGGGAAAATTAATAGGTCCTGAAAGTTTCTTGTTTGATCATAATTAACCTGTTACAGGAGCCTTCTTCCAATCACGCAAGAGATCGGATATCAAGTCAACATATTCGAACAGCTATTGTTTTCTGCCATCATAATGATCTTTGACGCGAGTTCATTCATGGTAATGCTGATCTTTAAAATTATTATATAGAGCTAACCGTTTTCTTAACTTTCATTTGGTAAGCTTTCCTTGAGTACATGTTTAAAATTATCTTCTCTCTTACTTCAATCTTAGTATCTGTTGCTAGAGGTGAATCTTCCTTAGGTGAATTTGATAAAGCTTTTAGATCTACTAATTTTTGTTATAGCATTTGATATAGATTCTTTTTTCAATGATGTTACATTAGAGTTTGAATATTCGATACAATTCCTTACTCGTAATATTTATCTGCTCAACTTTGCGGATCATATAATCAAAGTTGGCTGTTGATGCACTCTTGATAAGGTTTATACCGATCTGTTTCGAACTGTTGTTTGTGGCTGTTGTCGCTGTTGTTGTTGTTGCTGTTGTTTGTTGTTGTGTTCTTGTTGTTGTTGTTGCTGCTGTGCTGTTGTTGTTGTTGTTGTGTTGTTTGTTGTTGTTGTTGTTGTTTTGTTGTTGTTGTTGTTGTTGTTGTTAGTTGTTGTTGTTTGTGGCTGTTGTTGTAGAGGTAGGGTTCCTGTGTTATATTTCATCTTCTCATAATCGCTGTGGGTAAAACCTACTTCTCATCATTGAGCTGAAGCACTTAGTTATCAAACAGGGGCTATACGAAAGAGTAAAGGTAGGACACACATCGCTTTCTGTAATAGCTTCTTTTTATTTAAGTTTTCTAACGTTTACAGTAAGTTTTTTAATGATGCTTTTGTGACGACCAGCTTACTTCTGAGGTCTGTTAAAGACTTTCTTTTATAAGATATAGGCATACTTCTGCTATATCATTGTTAAATTTTCATTTCCAGATCAAGTTTACGTTTTTCAGAAAGTTTCAGGGTTTTAATTTCTCATAAGAGGTAAATAATCTGCTACTAGAGTACTCATTTTTCAGGTATGTATACTGTCTCAATCTCGTTAGGTAAGATATTTGTACGCAGTAACACTCTATGCGTGTTCTTAGGATGAAGGTCACAGAGTAAATAACCGTGAGGTATAGATGTACTTCTTTATATACTTTTGGAATCTTTCGTTGAGTAGGGAACATTTGGGTAGCTACAAAATTGACTGACTCATATCCCTTACTTTGCTCGAAAGATTAAATATCTGTGTGTTTTAAAGACAATCACGCATATGACTTATTCTGATGAGAATTCTGAGTTATAACAATACAGTGAATGTTTAAATGATGTGAGTAAACTGTAAGTTTTTGCTATATCCTCATTCAATTTATGGCTTAAAAAAAAAGCAATCTTCAAGGATTATAATTTTATGACCTGGTAAACATTAAAGAGCTTTTTATATCATATAAACCTTCGTGAAAATTAAATTACATCTTTGTAATCATTAAACTTTTCTTGGTAAAACTGTAACACCAAATGATTTTTACAGGCTTTTGTTCGAAATTCAACCTCTTTAAATATTTAATAACAGTAAAAGTTTTCCGCAGCCTGTAGGACAGACAGTAAGACACCGTAGCAGGAGCACGGAATAAATTTACAACGTCAATCCTAGTTGGGACACGATCACTAATGAATAAGAAAAGGTTTTGCACTTTTGTTATAAATGCTTTAAAAAAAAAAAATTGTTTTCTTTTCTCGCTTTTATCCAAAGAATTTATCCAAAAAAAAATATGACTTAACTAAATAGATCAATAGATAATAGATAAAAGATCAATAGACAATAGATCAATAGATCACGGATGGACAGAAGGGTGGTTGGATGATGGTTTGATTTACTGATTTACTGATTTAGGGTATGTAAAACATAACAATTTAGGTAAAAATATGACTTGAATCAATAGATCAATAGATCAATAGATCATAGCAGGGTAGGAGGGTGTTAGGGAGGGCAGTTTGATTTACTGATGTACTGATTTAGGGTATGTAAAGCATAACAATTTTAGTAAAAATATGACTTGAATCAATAGATCAATAGATCAATAGATCAATAGATCATGGATGGGTAGGAGGGTGTTAGGGAGGGCTGTTTGATTTACTGATTTACTGATTTTTTGATTTAGGGTATGTAAAAACGTAAATTTTTACGTTATAAACATGAAAAGCATAAATTTTTTTTTAGTAAAAAAAAAATAAAATAAATAAATAAAAAAAAAAAAATAATAAATTTTTGAAAAAATTTAAGTTGAAAACAAAATCACGTAAAGCTGAAAAAAATTATAAATTTATTAAAAGAAAACTGAAACCGTTGCGTTCTCGCGGTGGTTCGAGCCGATCGCGCTGCGCGGCACCACCGTTTTCGGCGGATTGCGCTCTGGGGGCGCCATGCAGCCCGGGGCAGCTTGTCGAAACTCTTCTCGCAGGGGTCTTCAAACCATCATATTCGAAATCTATGACCTATAAACTATTTTTGATTACAATATGTATTATTATACAAATATTTACTAACTCAGCACTGCACCGGAGCCAGCACCGGAGCCGGTGCCGGATCCGAATCCGGATCCGTATCCTACTTACTCATTTCTCCTCTATACTATCTCCAAATTTCAACCTTCTACGATCATTTCAATTTTTAGGGGGCCAGCACCCCCCCCTTCGGGGGGTGCATGGCCACGTAACCTCGTCTACGACGAGGTTACGTCACCCCCTATGGGGTTGTTAAATTTGAAGGAGATACCATGTAGCAAACTCTATCCGTTACTAAGTGAGGTGGCGGTGCGTGTGGTGCGGTGGCTGTGGGCTTTAGCAGTGTGGTGCTGTGGTGTGGTGCGTGCGGGTCTTGCGAAGGGCATATACAGTTATAATATATATATATATATATATATATATATATATATATATATATATTGTAATGAATTAAGTCTATGATGGAATGTTGTGTAGATAAATCAAATCAAAAAAAATGAGAAATTGTGTGACAAAAACTACTATAGTATAATAATATAATAATTAAGAAGAAATAATAATTTGTCCCAAAGGACCAAAGAAATAGGATAAACAAACTTACAAGATTTCTTTTAACGAAACCAAGAAAATTCTTTAAGACCCATGTCAGAAGGCCATCTCTTGTTCCTTACAAGATTCTTGGAACTGCTATATGGTAAGTCTCTGCTGCCTCATAAATTTGCTCATGAATATGAAAAAAATTTATAGAACATTTATTAGCAATGACCCTAGATTGACAACACAATGGAAATAAGTATATTAATTTAGAACGACCACTATACCTTTAAACACCCAAATTTTCTTATGGGTTTATTTTATTTACTCAGACTTACACCTATGTACACCTTTATTTAATAATCAAACCAAAAATAATGCAAATGGGAGGAAAACCCGGTGAATCTCTTTATAATATTTAATATAAAAATTTATATAGAAATACAAAACCAAAAGAATGTTTATATACAAATAAATGGGGATGAAAATGTAGATTTAAAGAAATAAAAAAAAACAAATAGTGATAATGAAATTTATATGTATTCGTGTATATTAGTTAAGTGTTATTTAGCTTTATTTTCCGAGCCCGAGTACCGCCGAATACCGATACCGATGAACATGCGTTCTTGCGCTAAAATATTTATTTTATTACGGGCCCGAGTACCGCCGAATACCGATACCGACAAACATGCGTTCTCGCTCTAAATAACCCCGTAGTGCACTACCGCGAACCACGTTGGTAATGTTGTTCAACACCGGCGGTTGACCACTCCGACTTCTATATTTGTTTTGTTTTATTAGCTTTATCCAGCTATCCCCGATTCCTTCAATTCGTCCACCTCTCCTCTCCTAATCCACTCACTCCAGGAAGGTGGATACTTTCGAAATAGCTCTGATTCCAGCTCCAAGCTGGCCTAACCTGTATAATCAGGAGGCGGAATATCTCAAGTCGGTATTGACAAGGTATACAAAAAAATCTATTATGATTTGAATATTCACTTCAACAATCAGTCTGGACACTCCCAGTGAACAGACCAGTTATGACTAATTACACACAAATCTCTCTTTCTGGTTATCAATAATAACCAGTAACACCTTTAAAAATTATGTTATGTTGTATGTAGTTTAGATTGCAAAAAAATGATTGGGGGATTTTAAACAAATTTATAAACAAAAGTGGGGGAAATTATTAAGATAAATTAATATATATCATAGTGGAAATTATTCAAAGTGGAAAATTATTCAACAATATTAACTCACTAAAGAATTATTATTATTTCCTTTTACCAAGGATACAGAAGTTTATGGGGTGGACAATTATCCAAAACTAATAAAAGATATTTACTCTAACAAAAGTAAAAGATAAACTCCAAGTTTTATACACTTTAGTTAATTATTATTTTTAAACAACTAAGGATATGGGGAACTTCAAAAGAATGTGCATTTAACTCTTTCTTTAGCAACGCAATACTTCCATTACTAGGATTCAAGACAACACCTCTTGATTAAGTATATAATAGATCCTCAACAATTTCTTTTGTTAGCTGATAAACTAGTTTATGCACACCCTAACCAACAAGCAAACAAATCTCTGTTGCTTAAATATTATTGAGTTACAAAGAAAATGATAAAAGAACTAATTCTTTTTATTTGAATAACCTTCATCTTGGTTGAAGAACAGATACTTCTCACTTGATAGAAGAGAAGCTTAAAATCCACCGGTGTGGAAGAGATGAAATTCAATGGTATAGAAACCAAATCCGTAACCAAAAACCTATAAAAATTTAAAACGGTATTACCTATCTAAACTCAGTAAACTCTTATAATGTATCCCAACATTTTACCTATAAAGAAAAACCACAAGCATGGTTAACTAACTTACCCCTGTTGAACAGAGGTTTTCTTTGGGTTGTCAAGGTGAAATTGGAATAACAAGCTGCGGAGCACTATGGCTTGAACAGTAAATCGTAGATCCACTTTTAGGAAACGAGACTCTGGTAATCCTACATGGTGGGAAAAAAATTAAAAGAGTTATACTCACTACCAATTTGTCCCAAAATCTCACCATGAAAGTCACCCATATTATATTATATATATCATTTTAATTTTTCAGGTTAATTATTGTTATTTACCTATGGCAGATATTAATTTCACAAAAATTCCAATATAGTCTAGCACTTAAAGTTGGTTATTCGGATGATGAGCTGTAGAAAAAGAAAAAAATATAACACTCCTCCCCACCCGTTATATATGACGGAAGGAAGAGCGAAGAATCCATAAACCAACTAACCAATCTTCAGAATACAGGACGAGTTGCTCTATTCTGAACCCTCATACCGCCGTTCATGATTTCGCAAAAAGATTTCCAAAATGTTCCGCATCTCTATTCCATCCACGGTTACCCTAGAAGCATGCAATAAAGCCTTAAGGTAAGCAAGGAACTGATCGAACTGTCCCTGGGCCAGATCATGATACTCATAAGTCATCTGTTGTAGGGCGGGAGAAAAAGGAGGTTGTACTGATCTTTTGCCTGTTACAGGTGTGGTGGAGCTTTCCAGCGGTCTTTTGCGAGTCCATGGACTCTCCACAACCTGATATGGTGTTGCCGAATGTTTTGGCACGGATGGAGATGGCATCAAGGGATTTTCTGCCAGGAAACCGGAAGCAATTGGGGAAGGAGGAACAGCAGTTGTAGTAGCTGGGGAATTCGCAACCGCTAATAAAGTACACCTTCCACACATAGGCTTTCTCAAAGGTGGAGGGCTAGAAACAAACGGTATACCAGTGGCAGTGGATGTGGAGGCCACCGGTATGAGTTCAGAATCAGTTGCAGCAGAAACTGCAACTGGGGCAGGTGAATAAGAAGTGGAAAGAGTATAGGCAGACGGATCAACAAAGCTTAGACGGGAATAAATGCGCGGTGGCTCACTGCCGGTCATCGTGCGCGCGGGTCTCAAAATTGAACGAGCTGGAGCGGAAGTTGGTAATGTTTGTCTCTCTTCATTTAGAGAATTGATAGTAGGACCTATTTCGGCTGGTGTTGGGAATAGTGCAGATCGGGGTCTCCTAGGGATATCCAATATATTATATCTATATAACATTTTCCAAAATGCTTGAACCAGAGATTTACTAGGGTGTATCCCATCCGACAAAAATCCTCTAGGACCCAGAGTATAAACACAATTAGATGTGTCCGTCATTTGATTATACTGATGACGGTATCTCGGTTCCATAAAGTCCAGAACATCCGAGATAGCAATGGTATGCTTTCGTGTCCATCGGATATCTGAGTTATGCAAACGCATCAACTGTTTATATACTTTAATGGAATCCTCGTTCAATTCCCGATCCGATGTTCTCGGTAAATCTATTGTATACCATTTTTGTGCCTCAGGTGGTGCAAAGGCCATATGTCTATAATAATTATAATATGGCAAATCCGGGATAGTAGGAAGAACAATGTACACTTTAGCTTCAGGACAATATCTCTCAATTACTTTTACAAGCTTCTTTACAGGTCCGATAGCATGTTCGGCTCGGAAGTCCATATTCGGAAGAGAAACTGAATACGTTCTATTCCCCATTTTCATTTGGGCCAAATTATATGCCATACGGAATATGGAAAATACAAAGATATGCGTTGTATCTTCCGCAATTTCATCGTTTATAATTGTTTGAACATCTTCAAAGTAAGGCCGCAAAACTCTCAAAAACCTCACTGGGTGGTTTCCTGGATTATTGGTCGGTTGGTCATAATCGGATTCGAAGTGAGAAATCCAGGAATGGCCCAAAAAAAGAATCTGCAACAGAAATATTATATTCGTCAATACATGGATAATGAACGGACAATACAAGAGACGTTTTGAGCTTTCCGAGGAAACCCCAAAAACCCCACCATATATATCCATTTATTTATTTAATCATTTTTTCTGCATGCATATACATATTATTTTATATATATACATACCGGTATTTGCTTTATATGTCATCAATTTTATTAGTAACAAAATTTCGATTCTCGATTTACTTCGGAACACATGGGGTAAGAAACCAATTATCAATCATAATTTTATTCAAAAACAATGCTTTACAACTTCAAAAACAACTAATTAGATTATTATAGATTTTACAAATAAATTACAATAAAATTTCAGATTACTATACAGTTCACAAAATAATACAGATTTTCTAGATTAATTATACATTTTACAAAATAATACTCATCATTTTCGCATTCCTTTTCTAATATATATATATCTTAATTCTTCGGTGATGATTATCTTTATCTTCCATCTGTGCGCCTTCTTCTTTCCAGAATGTGTGGCTGTATCCATGGTACTTCAGAAGATCCTCCTGGGTCTCGTAATCTTGTTCGAGAAGCGATGCCAGTAGCTTCACCGAACACACCATCCACTCGATCTTCTTCCACCATTTGGACGCTGGCGTCTAGGTTTTCATTCTCCCGCTTTACTTGAGGTGCCCATTGTACACTTCTTCTTACCGGAACTATTGGAACCGGAATTCGGGGAGTTAACATCTCCATAGAATCCAGATCACCTTCCAACGAATCTCTGTTCGGTTCATGCTGGTCTTCAGGTATTTCCCATGGTTTCATTCCCTCTACTGTCGTTACAGGAGAATTGACAGAGTACAATCTTTTCTGAAGGTCTTCACATGACAATCTTCGTGCACTTCTATAGGGAATCATTACTGTCGTTGCAGGAGAATTGACAGAGTACAATCTTTTCTGAAGGTCTTCACATGACAATCTTCGTGCACTTCTATAGGGAATCATCTGGTTCCTTTGGTCTGTTATATAAATAGGAGTATAGGATAATAAAGAAGGTGAATTTGAAGAAGTAAGAGAGTTAGTAATAGGAGAACTAAATAGAGAAGTCTCAGAAAGAGTACCAGGTGAACTTGAAAAATGAGGTGAATGGAAAGTTTCTTGAAAACTAGCATAATGAGAAGCAGGTGAAGTAAATAAGTTAGAGAGATTATAGGAAGACAGGTCAGTAGAAATACTAGGAGAATAATTAGAAATAGTAGATACTTGAGGAATAACAGATAAGGGAAGAGTAGGTAGAATAACAGAAGAAAAATCACTTACCTTTGTCAAATTATTTATTACCTGTTGATTCAAAAGAAGACTCTCCTCAATGCAACACAACACCA
>JABUQX010062318.1:42500-48650 GCA_015478945.1 Trachelipus rathkii | reverse complement strand
TCAGCTTATATGATACTTTAAGACTATTTCAAAGTGCACGATGTTAGATAAGTCATAATAATTAGTCCATTAAATTAACTACTCCTCACATTCACCCCCTATTTATATAACTAATTATACCTAGTGGGATAATTGAAATTGTGTCATTTAATGAAAATTATTGTAAGCAAAATATCGTACTCACCTATTTATGTTATCCGATTAATACAAGATAATTACAATATCATTATATAATATAGAGATGTTTACTAAATTTTACTGCGGAGTAGACAAAACTTTTTATATATATACATATTCATTAAATCAATAATCTTTTATTGTCTTATAATATATGATAATAATATTTACACTATATTTATATATATATGATTTACATTAGCTTTTTATTATTTACAGATATTATACATTACTAATAGCTTGAGAAACGTTTTTTATTATCATTATTGTAATATCATTATATAATTATAGCTATTTTTAAAAGATTACTCAGTTAGAACGACCATTTATATCAATGTTGAGTTACAGATCTGGAAAAAAATTCTTCCAAAAAAATTGTTTCAAACAATGAAATTAATATACTTAAAGTTAAATCTTTATATAATTTAGGAAAAAAATACTTTTTTTACAGATATTTTTAACGATATAATCATATTGCTAGACACCTATAGTAAGTATATATTCACTAACATTTTATATAAACACAGTTATTTAATACATTTATTAAGCATATTATGAAAGCAATACTATTTAACAGGCTTATTAGTACGTATAATATTAGCTTTTTATAAACCTATAGTTTAAAATAGATTAATAAATTAAATATAAATAGATTGAAGTAATGCTATAGAGTCATTATTCGGGGGACCAAAATACTAACAAAGACACAAACTATAGACCTTTAAGCATATATAATAATTTGAGTGGTCAAAACACGTAGTATACCGTGTAGAATTAAAGAACACATACTAGAGTAAAACATCAATTTTTTACATCATTACTACTCTATCTCCTGCGATTTTCATCCCACAAACCGTTGTAATTCTTTCGCTTTCTTTCTTGATACCTGTTCTATTACTCCATGTTCTCCGTCTCTCTCTCCTTAAATTAACGAAATCAATTCGATCATCCTGTACCATTGTCAGCATCTTTGACTATCTTCTCTCCTCCTAATCTCTCTCTCTCTCTCTCTCTATTAATATATATATATTTCTATATATAGTATCACTCTCTCTTCTATATCTCTTCTTATCTAATAATATATCTATTCCTATATCTATCCCTTATCTTCATATTATCTATTCACTTCTCTTCTCTAGATCTACAGCGGGTAAATTCAAGATAGAATTTCTGAGAGTAATTCTATGCTACGAAATGATTTATGAATGGATAATATTAGGAGCGTTTTGATTCCTATGCCTATCTACAATATTGTTAGACACTTATTTAGACCTTCTAATTTGCTTTTCGGCTCATTATAATCTTTCATTTTATCAGAGTAACTAGAGAAATTTATTTAGAACTTTTTTTACTGTGATCAGACTACGATTTTCGATATATTGGTTTTTTCCTCTCCGTGTTAAAACATACTTCGTGGGAGGCTTTTTGAGTTATTATTAGAGTTACTGGTATATAGTTCATAATATGAGATATATAATTGTTCTAGTAACTCTATCTAATTTATCTATCTATCAATCTTCTACTTATAATTCATATCTAACTAATCATCTATCTTATCTATAATACAATTAATTACTATACTTATTCATAAAATCTATATATATCTATCTAATATTATTTATCATCTATCTATCTATTCACACTATTATTATCCTATCTCAATTACTTATAATATACACCTATCTATATCTATCTATATATTCTTAATCTTAATTCTAATATCTAATCTATCTCTATTATATTACTATATCTAATAATCTATTATCATATCTATCATTAATCTATATACTAATATCTATCTATCTATCTATCTATAATCTTTATATCTAATTCTAATCTAAAATATCTATACTTAAATATCTAGATACCTACTATCAATCTATATATATTTATTACTATATTATTTATATCTATAGTTATATATCTATTCTAATCTATCTATTTATTAATCTATCTTAAATCTAATTATATCTATATTATATCTTAAATATTCTAGTATATCCATATATATTCATACTATAATCTATATACTATCTATCTATCTATCTATTATTATATATATCTAATCTATATCATCTCACACACTTATCTAATCTATTATACTCAATTATTACTAATTTAATTATATCTACTATCATATTATATATTTCATATCTAATTGACTATATCTATTCATATCTATCTATTATACTATTATATAATACTTATAATTTCATTATAATCTATTCACATCTATAATATTATCTCATACACCTATATATATATAATATATATATACTTAATCTTAAACTTTTATTAAAAAGCTATCTTAATTCATATCTATTACTTTAATCTATCTATCTATCTATCTTATCTATTCTAAATATACTTTCTTAAAATCATATCATGATACCTTATCAATCTTATATATTTAATCTATCTTAATATCTATCTTCTTACTACTATTCTTATACTATCTAATTCTAATCTATCTATACTTAAATCTATTCATAAATATATCTGATACTATTATATTATACTTTCTAATAATCTATCTATCTTAATTATTATTCTATCTATCTTAATACTACTATAAACTTTTTTTTATTTGCAATAATACTAGAGAATTAAACGTATTAAATATCTAAAAGTCTATATAATAATCTCTCTGTCTGTCTGTCTGTCTGTCTGTCTGTCTGTGATGTCTACTCTACTCTTATCTTCAGATCTATACATTATAATTATTATATATATATATATATAATATTATTATAATTATATTATATATATTATATATATATATATATAATAGAAACTATTAAAATGTGCAAAATGGTATTACCATCAATATATGATAGACATTTTATATTTTGTTTCTAAATTCATTATATTTTAAATCACTATACTTGCTTTTGAATATTCTAAACTGTCTATCTCTTCACACTGTATATATATTTTATATAATAATATGTTTTGTATTTTAATATATTACTATTTCTCTAATTACTTCACTCTCTACTTTACTTTTCTCTTCTCTCAATATTCATCCACAATCATATGTTACTCTCATTACCGGCTACCTTACGATCTACTACAACTTCTAGCTCTTATAAAAAGAATTTAATTCAATTTATCTCTCTATCCTCTTAGTATGTCTCTGTATCTATCATTTTCTTTACTGTCATGATATATAAAATATATTCAGTCTCATCTTTCATCTCTCTCTATTACTTATCTATATCTCCTTATCATATACTTACTTTATCTTCCTCTCTCATCGTGGGACATACTTCGTCTGTAAAATGAAAAATTCTATTCAAAATTTTTATATAATCATCTACTCTTATAATATAATTCTACTATATATATATATATATATATTATATATATATATTCATCATACTATCTATACTATATATATTTATATATATCTCTATATATATATATATTTCTCATATTATATATAATATATATCTATATATATTATATTACTATAATCACTATATATATATATTATTCTACTTCTATATATATCTATCTATATATATTATCATATGCTATATAATAATATACCTATAATCTATAATTATATATAATACTCTCATACTATACCTTATTCATTCTATACTATATTCTTCATATAATATCTCCTACTTATATTACTCTATCTATAATACATATTCCATATCTATAATTATATATATTTCTCTACTTACTAACATATTTTATTTATCAACTTTTTTACTATATTATGTAACTCTCTTAATTGATCGATATTGGTAGTAAGTATCTTCTCTAGCTATAAAAACCAACACCACATACGTATAATTATATATATAGTTTTTCTATATAACTAATTACTCGTACAGTACCCTCTACACTGTATATTATAATATAAAATTATTATTACTAATTATATATATATATAATATATATATATTATATATATAATATATATATAATATAATATATATAATTTTATATAATATATATATATATATATATATTAATATATAAATTATATTAAATTATATATATATATTAATTAATATTTATATATATATATAATATAATAAAATATTATAAATATATAATATAATAATATTAAATATATTAATTAATATATAATATAATATTAATATATATTATATTATATATATAATATAATTATATATTATATAATATAATTAATATATATATATATATTTAATATACATATATATTATTATATATATATATATTATATATAAATATATACATATCATATATATACTATTTATGCTAGTTGGTATAATAAAATTAAATAATTAATAATAATATACTTATAATTCACTAATATAACTTATAATTATATATAAATATATATATAATATTTACTATAACATTATAATATATTAAGTTATAATAATAATTTATATATTATATATAATATATATAATATATATATGATAGCATATAAATTTATATATAACTATCATATATATAGGTTTAATTCTTAAATGTAAGTGATTACATTTTTTCCAATTATAAATATACAATGTTTATTATATATTACTTTTATTATTTATTTTTATAATATTTTACATAATCATATATACAGCCTATACCTGCAATATTTTACATCATAAGATATAACATATATTATTTAACTAATAATTAGTGCAACTAAATAATATTATTTATTTATATATATATAATAATGATATACCTATACTAGGGAATATTCTATCAATAATAAGTGAGTCTGAGTTTTAAATATAATATTATGATATTACGATCGGTATATATAAATTTATTTTTTTAATGTAGTACACGGATATATTGAACTATAGATGATGTGATGGAGTGATAGTGTGTAATAATATATTAATATAATTATATTAATATAATTATAAATATTATCATTATTATAATATATAATATAAATTATATATTAATATATATTATATATTATATTATTATAATGTATATATTATATATGATAATTATATATATAATATATATTAATTATATATATTATATATATAATCTATACATGTATATATCTATTACAGTTAATCATATTAATATAATCTAATTTAAAATATAATAATTTTTATATTATATATTAATATATATTAATATATTTATATTATATATATATATATATATTCTATATTAATATATATATATTATATTAATTATATATATAATAATATATATATATATATATACTATATATATATATATATTTGCACATTTATATAAAGTGGTTGGACCTTCGTTAATATTTAAGGTTAGGTTAATTAATTTAGGTTAGTTTGGTTTAGGTTTTAGGTTATATAGTTATGGTATCTTAGGATTCAAGGTGTTATTATCTAGAGTTAGGTTCCTTAAGTTTATAGAGGTTTTACGTTTATTTACCTTCTTCTACTATAATCATTAATGTATTACAGTAACTAAGAATATGGGAAAATTTAAAGGGATAAGTGCCACATCATCACTTAACTCTATTGATCTTTCGGCCAATGTCTAATTCACAGCCAGATTATAAATCAGTCAACCATGCATATAAATACGTCCATCAATATAATAACACATACTTTTCTATCATACTACACCTAATATACCTAGTATCACACTAATATCCGCCACACTAGTCTACTACCATATAACTGTTACATTAGGTTCCCAATATATAACACGGACTATATACACACTGAGCCGCCCATATGTCCCCAAACTAGTGAGTAAATGTTCATTACTACTAATACAATATGTATTCTCACCTCCACAGCAAATTAATCACTGAATATACCATTCCACAATACTATCTGTTATAGTATATATCTATATCGTGATCAATACTTCTTTATTGTGTCTTAAATTTTATTTATTTGATGAGCGATGGTAAAAGAGTTAGTATATATAGAATATAGTATTAGTAGTCCGTTATTATATAGTTATATATATATATAATAAGGAAGAGAAGTAAAGTAGAGGTGAGAAGAAGAC